>NW_019290966.1:58128-82958 GCF_000500325.1 Leptinotarsa decemlineata | reverse complement strand
GAGCCCTGAAGAAGAATATAATTCAATTCAAAACGTCGGCAAAAAAACAACTGTTTTTATGAAAAAATTGATCCTTATTATACTCTGATGAATATGAATAAACTGACGCGGTACTTGATGATAATTATCATCCTTTGTCGTAATAACACAAAAATGTTCAGAAATGTTCAATGCATCTTACCTGAAAATGCGTTGTCCTATTTAGTAGCTTTCTCTGTTGAACTGGTGCTTCAAACTAATTTGCAGTGCATTTTATAAAGAAGTTGCTTCAGAAGAATAAGAGGTATCAGGATAGTAACAGATAGATGAAAGTACAATATCAATTTTAGGTTAACAGGTGAATTTTCAACAATGAGTGGATAATGACGATTGATTCTTGTTATTTCATCAAGAATATAAGTGATCAACTTTTTGTTAATCGTTTTGTAAAAAATTTAATCATTTTCGTTCGCTTATTTTGAGAGATTACACCATTTTTAGATCGTTGCAGTAAATTTTCTCGTGAATATTCCTACTTTACACTAGCATTCTTCAATGTTGTTCAGTTTATTCTGAAGTCTCTTCTTTTATGCATCTTTGTTTATATATTGTCTGTCATTTTATCATGATCTAATCTTTTCATACGTGTTTCTCAGTTGCTTCCCACCCGGGCACATTTGGCCGAGTTTCTCCTGTCAACAGTTGACAGGACCTTTCGTGGGGTGGGGGGTCAGAACATTTAGGAATCGAATCCAGGAACATTATATGAGCTATGTAAATGAGTTAACAAGTTCAACATTTTCAAATCATCTTTTAGAAGAAAATCATATCTTTGACGAAGAGTTTGAAATTTTACACATAGGAAATAAAGGTTCGGAACTGAATAATTAGCAATTGAAATTAATGAACTTGAAAGTTCAAACATTCTAATGAATGACCAAATGGATTTGAATAGATCACCATTATTGAACTTTTTTTCTTAAAAAACCGAGAAAGTATTATTACTGATGTTGAGGTAATATGCTACAGGTAATCATAATTGAAGAGGTACCCCAGGTATACAAAAATTGTTGAGGTTTAGGTTATTTGATGGAGGTAGAGTCTCAATTTCAGTTACCTGGGGCATATAAATATTAGCGTGAGAAGCAATTTGTAGTATTCAAATCACTGTTGAAGAAGCTACTGTATTGGCGAAACATGTCGTGATATATTTCTCAAATGAAGTTTTTGGAGATCAAATCGTAATGTCGAGTTGATGAAATTAATTATGACACATCAGAAAAAATGAGCAAGTTATGAATATTCAAAGGGAATGAATTACAAAATATTGATTTTTGAAATACAATAAAATAATAATACAATAATTGGTACAAGTTCACGAGTAAACAAGTAATTGGAACGACAGCATGTATTATTGAACATGAATCTAAAAATTTTAAATGGAAAATTAGGTAAAATGTTAATCATTCAAATAACTATAGGCTTCATGGGGCGGGTGATCTAGGTACCAGTGCCTGTTTTGTCGACCACCCTCTTCTGATAAAGCCAAAAATGCATCAATACTTAAAAAAATAAAAAATAAAGAGAAAATAAGAAATAATAATTGAAATGATACTCATAGCAATTTTAGCAATTACAGTGGTGAGAAAGGAGAGAAAAAAAGTAAATTCAGAAATAATAACAGAAAAAAAAATATAATTATAGGAATTTCTAGCAATAGCAACAATAATAAAAGTACTAGAGGTGGAGTAAAGTGGATGTTATGTGTTAAAGATTGCAAACTTCGTCAAGTTTTCTAGAATTAATATTTTAATTTCTATTTTGAATCTATAGTAGAGATATATATTTCTTGTGAAGTTGAGAAAATTTCCGATAATTGATGAGGGCATACTGGTTCTCTATACTACTCCATCAAATATTGTCAANGGGAAAGATGGGAAACTTTCAAATTTTATTTTTAATCATATTTCAAACAATCTTGTTGATTTTAAGCTTGGTGGGAATTTAGGTAGCTTCATTCTTAATTTTCAGTCTGATTTAACCGGACTATAGAGCAAATCATACATAAATCACAAAATTTTGTTGGAACACTCTGTTAGCGTTTCGCCTTCGAAATGAGCATTCATTACTTTCTACTATCAGGAAACCGAGTATAGAAGCAAATAAATTCAATATCAGCAGCCATTCTGGCTCTGGATCCTCCCTGTACTTGGATCGTACTCGAAAACCGGAAATCATGCAGCTTCACGCCAAACTTATCAGAGCACAGTCGGAGAGGCATGAAATACGCGACTGCGGTCAACCGAATCTATCACATGCATGCTTATCCATATTATGCAGCCGGTGTTTGGTCCGCAACTCATTCAAACGCTGTTCATGTTCATCAGGACGCGATAATTCCATACGCAACGATTTCATTTCAAACACGGGATGCCGGTGTACAGAGATTCGAAGTGGCCAATTCAAATGCAAAATAGACTCTGTTGGGATCTTCAAACACGTTTCTATCACCAGAATTTTATGGTCGAGTGGAGGATGATCGATGTGGATGGCCATCGATATTGTGTAGTTGTGGTTGCGAATGAATGAAGAGATTTGGAAAATTATCTGAGAGAAATTTTTTCAAAATGTGAACCCATTTCGACCTTTCTCACAAAAGTTGTGCTATTTCAATTCTATCGTCATTTTTGATATTTCAGTATTTTATTAACACGCTTTTACTAGTTTCACCTGTATGTATGTATGTTGTTTGTTTGTTTGCTTGTAACTTTCAAGCTCGAGATCTGTATTTGACAGAATTATCGACATTCGCGGGCAGATGGCGCTGTACGGAACGTCCTTTATATATTTGTAACTTACTTTACATGTATTTCTTCATTTGAAAAAAGGATTTTTTTTAATAACACGCGCGTCTGCTGCCTCATTTGTAACCCTCCTTTATTGAGCTTGGTAGCTGATTTTCAGGCTCCCTCTCCGGAATCGGAAAATATCAATGGTCATTTTTCTAAACAATATACGGCTGATTGATTCCAAAGTTTAGACAAAATAAAAATAGTTCAAAAAGAATAAAATTATTCATACAAAATTTCAGCCCATTTGGTTGAGGATAAATGCGGTAAATTTCAGAATGGCCCCGAATAAACCTACATATATACGTAGCTTCGTATGTACATACATGCATCGACACATACATACGTACAAGGAAAATTTTAAATATATTTACATAAAATGGAAAACAAAATCCACGTGTCAGGCCTACTGGAGTTGTAACCCAACTACTATCATCAGTTTCAACAAAAAAAAACACAGACTTCACCCTTTTGGATTCAGGGAAATTTCAAATTTCTGATGAAACTCAACTTAATACTTTTGCCTACAAGAAAATATCACAATTTTGTGAAATATCAAATAGACATTGCAGATTGGTAGAATTTCTTGTAGACTGAGCGTGTCATAATATAGACTTGCCCCTTATGATCAATACCAACAAAAAGTCCACCAACCCCCATCCTTCAGGTGTATAAAAATTTATCACTTCTGAAAAAATTAAAAATGAACTTCACTGCAATAATCACTTGGAAATATATAAACATCAACTTCTGTATATTTTTTTATACCCTTCTCGGTATACAAAATCGAGATAAAGAAAAAAATTCGTGTGAAAATGTAATTAACAAAACGTGAAAAAAATTGTTGAAAACTACTGAACAACAATGGTTTAAATCAAAAGGGTATATTTTTTGGGAAATAAATGTTTTGGCTTTCTACTTCCCTAATCACATACCTATCTCAATCCTCAATAATTTTGCCAAACTTTTAGAAACAATCTTGTATATTCGTATCTATCGGTCCTCTCGACATATAATATCTGATCATCAACATGGTTTGATGAATTCCACATCCACCATTACGAATCTAGCTGTTTTTGATCAATATCTGGGCGAATCGTCAGACCGCAAAGGGCTAGTCGATGAGGTGTTCATGGACTTCTCTAAAAGCATTCGACAGGATCAGCCATAAGCTACTCGTTTTGCATAGGTTTCAATAAAATTTACTGTCAACTTTTGGAATTTTATTAATATGTTAATCATCATGTCTCCTTCTCATATATGTACTTAGCCATTAGCGGAGTCCTGCAAGGATCTAATCTTGGCTCCTTATTATTTGTTATCTGTGCAACCGGTTCAACTGCAATAGTTTGATGTTTGCTGATGATTTGAAACTTTTCACATTTATAAACAGTTCAGATGACTGCACCATTTTGCAAAAGCAGATTGATTCATTACAAGGTTAGTGTCTCAAGAAATATCTCTATTTGAATATATCCAAAAAATGCATATATTTGTCATTCAGCAAAAAATTCAATACACTGCAATTTCCTTACCACACTGATAACATTACCTTGGAGAGAACAGATAACATCCGGGATTTAGGAGTCTATTCTGATCATCATCTGACTTTCAATTATCATATTGAAATGCAAATCAATCATTCCAGTCCCGAAACTCCCATATTTGAGCACTGATGTGCTCGTCATCGTACTTGGAAAGTGCGCAAATGAAGTGGCACCAGTATTTTGCAAACCTTTCAACCTGTCTTACAATAAAGAGGTTTTTCCTTCTTGTTGTGAGATCGCTCGCGTTCAGCTTGTTTCCAAAAAGGTCAAGAAACATCTTCCAGATAACTATACACCAGAAGCCTCACTATCAGTGATATCAAAAATCGTGAAGAAAGTCGTTAACCACCATATCCTCAATTATTTGATAGGCTTCAACAGGCGACCTTTTATCGTATGTCTGCTGGCTGAATTTCGAATTTCCTGAAAGAACGTTCCCTGCGAATGGCCGTCGATGAACATCTCTCGAATACTTTTACCATCAACGATGGTGTTCCCCAGGGATCTATATTGTCTCCAACTCTCTTTCTATTGTATATCAACGACTCATTAGGAAAAACCAAAAATTCAATTCAAATGCTTTGTTGACGACATCACACTTGTTTCATTTCATTTGGATTCCAGGACATCGGCGGCGTATGAACATCTTCGCCGGCAGCAGGTTATACATACATATATAACATTTACATTTCTGACAAAAGGCAGAGTTCGTGCTTTCTCAACCGGAGTTGAGAAGCAGCGCTCTTCCACTCAACCTACAAATTACTTCCAACAGACGGTTATAATGATCACATCTTATCAGATTTCTACTTCAGATAAAAACTATACGGAAATTAATCCCTGGATAATTAACTGATGAGTAAAAAAAGAAAATGAAAATATGAAAAATAAATAAAGTTTTCTAACTATCCTATTGAAAATATTTGAATTTTTTGTGGCACTTGCAAATATATATCGACACAGACAAGTATTGATAATTATATTGTTCAAAGTTACATGGATGATATCAGCACAGTAATAATTATTCAAGAAATTGGAGGTCTAAACCATCAAGTAGAATAGAATCAGTTTCAGTTTTTTCCGAAAATAATAGATTGACATATGTTTCATTTCATTGGGGATAGTATTATAAAGGGTACCTAGCCATATTATACGAAAATGATGATTTGAATAACGAGGTTTTATGTTTCGGAATTGTAATGTTATTTTTATTACGTACATTGATATTGTGCTGCAGCAATGTAAAATCCTGCGTTTATCCATTCGTTACATTAGAAAAACTGTACTGTCAGATATTGTAATATTTGTTCTAAGACTATGATTTAGGTAAAATAATACTTTTTTATACATGTCACGTGACAAATTCGTCACGTTCAGCATCAATTAAGAATTTAGGTAGGTATACAAAATATTCATTCACTACGATTCTAGATAAAAGTTTTCCGAAGAAGGAAATCACATCAGAAATTGACTGGCATCAGAGTATTCGCTTCCACTCAATTTTCAATCTATCATCTTAAAAACCACGTCAGTCGTGAAAGAGTCCTACAATAATTCGCCATGTAACAGAATGAGCCCCGAGCAAAATGACGTTATATCTCCTGTAAAATTATTTCCCGAAAGCAAAATAGTGCGGCAAAGCAACAGCAACACTTCGAAAAAAGATTGGTGATTGGGAACTAACGGTTCATCGGGTCCCAGATTGAAGTCCGCTAGCCCAAAGGCCTACTTCGGGTTTTCTGGACCACTTAACACCCACGGTGTCATGTGCTATCAATCGTGGTAAGCTCCGCTTCCTCAACTTCCTCCGCGGATTTATTGGTGCCTCACTTTCCGATAGTTCGGCGACCGCCAGAGGCGTGACGAGGTTCAGGGAAGAAAAAGGTAATATAGCGGAAAAGTTTTTGTGGAGGTCGGTTGTAGCGTCAAAATTGTGAAAATTCATTTTAATTATTTTAACGACACCACAAACTTTTAATTACTAGTCATTGTCAAACTAGTCTGAATGATGTAATCGAATTGAACATAATTCGACATAAACGTTCTCTATAACGTACTCTTTCTAGTAAAAAACCCCACAATTTCTCATCAGATAAAACTGCGTATTGTAATGGACTGAATAGCATGCACTTGATCCAAACAGAAATGAAAGCAATGATATATAATGAGCAGAATATCGATCTGAAAATATTTATGATATTCCTGAACATATAAAACAAGAACATATTTCTTGAATATTTCATTTTTATCTTCTGGATTGAATGGAATGGATTATTGGTGAAACCTATATATCATACCTTTCTTTTTTCGTTTTTCACTTGTAAATTTCCTGATGTGTTGAAAGAAGTTAGTAGGAAAAATAGCAATTTTTTATGCCCGCGACTTTTCCAGTTATCTCTGAGGAACTAAATAAACCTAAGTGTGACGAGTTCTGTATCAACTCAAAAAGTAGTGAATAACATGTATCCGATAGAAATAATAGATTTGTAGTCTACCATCAGAATATTCAGTGTCTGGGTAATAAGATTGTCCAGTTAGATGTGATAACAGAACGAGAATTACTTTGTGACTTGTTATTCTTTTCTGAACATTGGCAAAATAATGACCAACTGGTTGTATAGTTAGCTGAAATATTTCAGTTCATGTATTAGTTTATCTAGAAGGGAAAACGATAGCGTTCGTAAAGCATAACATCCCGAAGCTATTTTTTTGCCAGCAAATTAATATGGTTATTGAAATTGAGGTTGCTGTCCAGATTGATTCCAAGAAATTTATTTAGTTTTTTGTTTGATATAATATCATTAGCTATCAGAATGCCTGACAAGTTGCAATTGAATGATATAAGATTGGTTTTTTCTATATTGAAGGATAGCAGATTGGAGTTGCACCACTTTCTCACTTTAAGAATATCTTGTGCTATTTTGTTTTGAAGAGACAAAGACATTTTGACCAGAAATAGCGGTGTAGCAATTTTCAAAAATGATGCAACTGGCTTGAAATTTGCTGTCCTGGACCTGAAAAACGTATGTCTCGAGGGTGTTCTTGAATGCTGCGGCATCAGATCACAACAAAATGAAACTACCTTCATCTGTATGTATAGACCACCAATGGGAGATTTCCAGTTGTTCTTAGACTTACTTGAAGGATTATTGACACTAATTTGTAGGGATAATGGGAAAGTTATTATAGAAGGGGATTTTGATATTAATTTTTTGAAAAGTGGCACAAATAGGAACCAGCTAGATGATGTGATAGCCGCGTACAACATAATGTGTACAATATATGAACCAACCCGAGTGACAGCCTCCTCGAGTACGTGCATTGATAATTTTCTCATAACCAAAATGGCAGATTACGAGGTAAAGATCGAGGATTTCCATTTATCAGATCACTATGGACAAATAATTGAATTCCCAATAACATGAAATACTTCCATATTACATTGAGGTATCTTTTCTACTGTAACAGACAAAAAACAAAGAAAGTCAACTCTAACCCCCTTACCCCCGAACTCTATAACCTCAAGAACTTGGTTTCTCTATATTCAGAATGCGCGAGAGTGAACGAAAATTTCAAGGATATATGTCGCAAAGTAACTATAACATACAGGGATAAACTAAACTAAATAATCGAAGATGCATTGAGCATAAAATAAATAGTTCTCACAATAAATCAAAAACCATGTGGCAAACCAATAATAATATCCAGAAAAAAAACTATAAGCCCAAAGCCCAAATGATTTTTTCAGCTCATTTCATTATTTTCTCATATATGGATTCTGTTGTTTGTGCAAGTGCTAATGTATTACAATCAGTAACCAGAACATTTGTATCGTCTGCATATGCAACTATATGTTCACTGAGGATACACTACAAAAACACACTTTTGTCTATTTTCCACTATATTCCTTTATTGTTGACCGGTTTCGGCTATTACACCATTTTCAAAACTAACTGATTACATTTGAATCTGAGTAATTCTATCATAAATGATTTGATATACCTGATATACCTGATACCCGGTACCTGCGTTTCATATACCTGTAAAATCCATGAACATAACAAAGCTTTCAATGTAATGTAGGTTTTGGGATCTGGATAATAGGTTCAGGAAAGGACTATTATTTAAATCAAGTTGTTCTTCGAGGACAATAGAATTGGGATTTTTCTTTGACCTGTTTATTTCCATAGATTTCAACAGATTCATCATTTTCCCTTTTTCGCATGTGTGTAGGATCTTAAAATTATCTTTATCTATTTTATGTTTCGAATTTTGTTCGTACATTAATGATTTTTCATCTGAAATGACATGTTCGTGGTACCTTGTATCAAAATTTCTCCCAGTTTGGCCTGTATATATGGCGGGGCATTCACCAAATTCTATTCGATATATACCAGATATCTTCCCTTCCCTTCCCTTCCCTGTTAATTTTTATATTGTTGAGTTTGTTTGTCAAGTCTATAGAATTTAGTATCGTGTGAGAAGGTTTGAAATTAGTGATCTCCCTGAATTTGCAATTTGAAAATTTTGACAGCTTATTATTAGGGGTATTGGATTGTTCTATAATATCTTGCATTTTTGAATCGTATTGTTGTTTACTCAGACATACTATGCTATTACCTTTGTCTGCTCTGGTGAAAATTAGTTCTTCTTCTTTTGCCTTTTTGGATATGGTTTTCACTGTCTCCATGACTTTATCATTTGTGGGATTATTGGACACCACAGAGTTGAAAAAAGACCCCACAAAATCCTTCACACTCCATCTGAAGAAAAATCTTGAACATTCTACGTTCCTTTTTCCCACAGCATGGGACAAGAAGAAGACTACCTGCATGAACCCCCGTCCACCTGAGATGTATGGACTAATTAAACTACACAAAGAAGGTAACCCAGCCAGACCGGTAGTTTCATATACCAATACCCCTAATTATAAGCTGTCAAAATTCTTAAATTGGAAATTCAGGGACATCACTAATTTCAAACCTTCTCACACGATACTAAATTCTATAGACTTGACAAACAAACTCAACAACATAAAAATTAACAACAACATCAAATTAGTATCGTTTGACATCAAGAACATGTTTCCAAATATTCCAACAGATAAATGCCTTCCCCTGATTAAAAACATATTAGATAGACATAATACTAACCCATATGTCAACAGTGAACTCTGTGAACTGTTCAACACGTGTTTAAAACAAAACTATTTTAAATTTAATAATACATTTTATATACACAACTCAGGCCTACCGATGGGATCACCGATAAGTCCGTTACTAGTTGATATATTCCTAAACAAATTAGAGACTAATCTAATTTTGAATAACTGTCTTTCCCATAAACATATTGTGTTCTGGTTTAGATATGTAGATGACATATTAGTAGGCTTTGATGGTTCAACTAGACAAATATATCATTACTTAAAATTCCTCAATAGTCTACACGATAAGATCAAATTCACCGTAGAGATAGACAAATATCTCATTACTTGAAATTCCTCAATAGTCTTCACGATAAGATCAAATTCACCGTAGAGATAGAAGAGAACAATGAGATGAATTTTTTAGATCCGACAATATCCAAAAACAATCATAAACTCGAGTTTAACATTTTCCGAAAAAACACATTCACAGATTGCACAATACCTTTTGACTCTTTCAACCCGATTTCACAGAAATTGTCTGCATTCAGGTCAATGATACATAGGGCTTTCACAATACCCNGCAAGACCACCCATACGCTACTAGAACGAGAGGGTTGTTGATAGCGAATCCTCACCGAACCTCCCTCTATCAGAAGAGTCACCTATACTTTGGACCCAAACTGTATAACAAGCTAGATGTTTCTATTAAGGACTCAATGAACATCTGCATTTCTGAAAGACAATTGAAAAAATATCTTATCGAAAGAAACTGCTACACCGTTGACGAGTTTTATTAGTGACTCTCGATAAAAAAAACTGTTAATTACCTTCATATGTACAGTTTAGTATCTGTCGTGTTTTGTGATGCTGCAAATGCAATACGCATATATACAGACGGCTCTAAAACCAAAGAAGGTTCAGGATGTGGAGTGTACTCCAGATCACTAAGGCCTGAGGTTTGACTGGGGAATAGGGAGAAATATCAGCTGGTATCTCAATCGCTTCGAAAGAAATAACTAGGAAAGGAATTTCTGGCAAAAACATAACAATCTGGACTCGCAGTAGACAAGCCCTATTAGCCGTGAATAGACAACGTGTCACCTCGGGGTTAGTACTAGAATGCCACACAGATTTAGCCAAAGTCTCGATGAATAATATCATTATCCTGAGGTGGGTTGAAGGGCACGACAGGAGTGAAGATAATCGCATTGTCGACTCTTTAGCCAAGGAAGCGGCTGGACTAAGAATTTCAGGACCCAGTGGCATCTACGGCCTGATGACTTCGACAATTGCGAGTTAGCCAAATGTTACACCTATGCTCAATCATCAGAGAGATGGGATGGAATCAAAGGAAGCAATCTAGCCAGGATCACCTTGGGCGACCCTGGGAAGCTGGCGCCCAAGAAATATCTGGCGATGACCAGGAAAAATCATCTACGCTTAACATAATATGGGGCTGGTGCACACACCTCTATGCAGGGTGTGTGAACAGAAATATAAGACTGTCAGACATGTCCTATGCGAGTGCCCGGAGTTATCGTCGTGTGTTTGGCGAGTGTTGGCCTACACCTGCCGATATATAGGAGGTGTCTCTTATTGACCTGTCCATCTTCCTGGAAAGGACAGGATGGACGATGACCTAGGAGGAAAACTCCTCGGGAGGATGTACAATGGGTAATATGTGGCCTTAGTGCTGTGGGTTTACAGTCACCCTCCCTACTTTACAGATACAGATACGCAACCTCCTGCCGCCGGTGAAGATGTGCATCCGCATTCTACGTCTCCTTTGCTACACATCGAGAAACAATACATAGGTATTCAAATACCTTTTGAGGAATATTGAATGCGAGATGTGTATTTCACTGCTTGTCTCTAATTCCTGCCGACTTCACCCATTCTGTATTCGGGCAATCTCCTCTCAAACTGCTCCTCGTCAATTAACTCTGAAGTTGGACTTGTTCAAATACTCTTCCACGGTACTAACCCTGCTGAATGGGGATTCACAAAGTTTCTCCGGGCTATTTCAAGCGCTATGTGTTCGATGTGTTTTGAAAATTGTGGCATAAGGTTCGTTCGTCTGGAATAGCCAGACTTTCGAGATGCTATGCTGTCTCCTGCTACCATCAACCCGCACAACTGAAATTAAACGTTCGAACTCAAAACATTCCCGTTCCAGACGAGAACTTAATACTCTACAGACGCAGCTAATGGTCGGTGACGTCCTCATTCGGATACACTGGAATCGATAATCATTATTTGTCTCTAGGCCATTTGATTTGGGTGAAGGGCGGGTGGATATCTAGAACGAGCGTGAGTCCAGTTTCCAGGATTTGGCAAGTTTCTCGACAGCTTGAAAAACAATGTTGTAGTGTTGAAAAGAGTAATTGAAAAGAGTATACATGTGAATATAATAGAGAGGCGAACTTGGCTTGGTGATGTCCGTTTTCAACATTGACATAATGAAAGCACATCAGGAAAGTCTAGCCATTCGTAGTAGTTAAACGTCAAAAATAAATTTTGATATAGTCAACTATGACCTTCGAAAAGTTCACAAAATTTCGATTCATTTTTGCATAATGGAGATTAAATGTCATTTGACTAATGTTATACATAAAGCAAAATCAGTAGGAAACATTCTGTATGAAGGTGATTGACAATGTTTCATGATGAATTCCACTAGTTCGGACTTCCATTGTCCAATATATAAAATGATTTGAAATCCCTGAAACAACTAGAAAAGAAGAATTAAAAATAAATAGCTGTAAATAACAATTATATTAAGCAAAAATACCTGAAATGAAATAATAGTGAAATAAAATACAAGTAAAAATAGAACAATTGAACAAAAAATAAAAATGAAAATAAAAAGAAATTCTAAGCCAAGTTAGTTAACGACGTTTCGATTGTTAGTATCTATAATAGTCTTCGGGTGATGACTGGACTGATTCCTCCGAGAGGACTATTTATGGGTCGTTCGAGTACTTTCACTTATCCCCGCTTTCCATTTTTTTTAACTAGATGCCTTCCTGAAACACATCAACAGCGTGAAACCTTCCGTCACTTCCACAATAGAGTAAGGAAATCCACAACGAATTGCCATTCTTAGACGTTTTGGTGAAGAGGACCGACACTAAGTGGAAAACTTCTGTATACAAAAAACCCATTCACACGGGACAGTATCTGAACCACGAATCCAACCACCATCAATCGACTGAAAGAGGAATCATCAAGACTCTGTGTTAGACCGTGCTTTCGGGTCTGTTAATACGAAGGAAAGTCTCGAAAAAGAACTAGACATCATCAAAAATTATCTTCAACGGAATGGCTACTCCAAAGCGATGGTATAAAAGATTTTGGCTAAAAGATGGCAGGAACCTCGCAAGGAAGAGAAGCCGTCACAACCAGTGCCTGCACTTCCCTTCATCAAAGGATTATCGGAGGGGATAAGAAGAATTGGTTCCATAAAATGGCACTAGCCTAGAACTCTTATCGGAAAATACCAGTTCTGCAGATCACAATTAGAGTCGTTATTCAAAATTTCACAAAGTGGAAACAACAAGAAAAAAAAAATTCACTTGCTGAATATGTTGCCCCATAGTCGATTATCAAGATAAATCACCACCAACTATTTCTAGTACACAATCCACAATCTCATACTTCGAAATAGCTCAACGCCTACAAAGCTTCTGGTTTTGACAAAATACGTTGTACTCAACCCTGCGTCAATCAACTTGTAGCATCTTTTTCTATGATTTTCAACCGTCTTTTTGTCAGAAGGTCACTGGAATTCAACCTATCGATGTAAGATGAGTCTATCATCGAACTATAGTCTAGTTGATATCAGCGATATCGGAAATCATAAAGAAAGCTTCGGATCGACATATCTTTGAATGTTTTCGAATGACATTTCGTTATGAGATTTCTCGAAATCTCTACTACAGGAGTGTTCAGTACTGAACAGTCTGAAGAACCCATTATTTATTGAAATATATGTCACGGTTTTCTGATCTAGTAACTCAAAATATTTCTATAGAGTGTTATATTTGAGTGGGTCATAATCCACTTCCCAAAGGATATCCTTTGGATATCCGTTTTATGTCTTTATCAAGTCAAGGATATTCCAGCATTAATAGGGATATTCTATGGATATTCTTCAAATTATATCTCATGAATATCCATAGAATATTCGAGGAGTATATGCAATATCATTTGAATGAAAATTCCACTCAAAATTAAATTTTCCAAACAGAAAATACGAGAAAGGGAAATCGAATATGCCTTTGCTCGTTTTGATGACTTAAATCAATAGAACGGCTCTATGTTATTCGATATTTAAAAAAAAAGAACTCCATTATTCCAGATTGCCCATTAGCTATAATAGTTATCCACTTGCTTCATTATATTGGTACAATCCATTAGTATCGTCATCATATCGACTATTGGAACAACTGTTCGTTTTAACATTTGTCGTTTCTCATCTTATGTGATTGGTACTTTATTTGCTGAGTGCTGCATGTTTTTTGGTGTTGTTTGAAGCAGAACATTTTGAAATGCTTCAACTGACGTTACTGGTATGGTCAGAATTGTATGGTATGGTCGATGTTTGTTCAGGACTAGTTGAGGTTTCGTATTCAATATAGAAAAATTATAATCTAAAAATTGGAATCCTCAAAACGCCTTATGGTAAAGCAAGCATTATTCACTTCAAGGGATTCTAGAGGTGGTGACTCTAATATTAGTGTACCAAAATATGGTCTTGATGATTCAAATAATGATTCAGTTCATACCAAGAAAACTGTGAGACAATACATAATGACTGTCATTTTCGCTCCATTTGGAACAATGGTCTTTGGAAAATAATATTACTGGCATCCATATAGTTACNAATATGGTCTTGATGATTCAAATAATGATTCAGTTCATACCAAGAAAACTGTGAGACAATACATAATGACTGTCATTTTCGCTCCATTTGGAACAATGGTCTTTGGAAAATAATATTACTGGCATCCATATAGTTACACAATTGCAACTTCAACAGTATTGTCACTATCAGTTATCCGCAACAACTTCAATCAACTGATTATTGTTTCTTGTATTATAATAATGCGTATCGGAGTGACATTCCTCATATCCCACAATAGCTAATATCCCTATGGCCTTTTTCTGTATCCGGAGAACTTTAACAAAGAGGCTAGAGTTTCCCCATAGTCGTATTCCGTGTTAGGAATCACACGTGAAAAGGTAAGACCTCGTTAATCCTCAGCTCGAACAAGTTTCGACTTCTGAAGGTTGTCGTTCGTAGGGGTACGACAGCTGCTTGAAAGAAAAACATATTTTAAACAGATACCATAAGTAATGTATGAATGGAATAGAGCAAAGTAAGATATTTTCAATGCTTCGATACATGAGAGTTCCATTTCAAATAGTGATCCAAGGTTATACCCAAAAGTTTAACTTTATTTACTGATGAATTTCACTAGTTCGGACTTCCATTGTCTACTATATAAAATGATTTGAAATCCCTGAAACAACTAAAAAAAAAGAATTGAAAATGAGTAGCTGAAAATAACAATTATATTAACCAAGGAAGAGAAGCCATCACAATTGACTGTCATTTTCGCTCCATTTGGAACAATGGTCTTTGGAAAATAATATTACTGGCATCCATATAGTTTCCCATTTGCAACTTTAACAGTATTGTCATTATCAGTTTTCGCAACAACTTCAATCAACTGATTATTGTTTCTTGTATTATAATAATTCGTATCGGAGTGAGATTCCTCATATCTCACACTAGCTAATATCCTTAGAGAACTTTAAGTGAGAGGCTAGAGTTTCCCCATAGTCGTATTCCTTGTTAGGAATCACACGTTAAAAAGTAAGACCTCGTTAATCCTCAACTGGTTAACGAAAAAACAGATATTATAAGTCATGTATGAATGGAATAGGGCAAAGTAAGATATTCTCAATGCTTCGAAACTGCTCACTTTTTTCAGTTGTCTTGGGAGATATAGTTTATTAGAAAGTTTCACAGTTGGTCAACATGAGAGTTCCATTTCAAAGAGCGATCCAAGGTTATACCCAAAAGTTTAACTTGCTGAGTTCTCACGACAGTTAATTGAAATGGAAATTTTCTGGCATTTATTGTGGTTTTGTTTCAATTTGTTTGTTAGAAACCATTCTTCTTTTCTATCCTCCAATTCCATTGGATTTGACAATATTTGCTCATCAACATGTGATTCGTATATAGTTACATCATCTGCAAACAGTGTGTATGATGACGGTGACAAGTTTTGCGGTAGGTCATTAATATATAAAATGAATAGGAGAGGACCTAATACAGACCCTTGGGGTACCCCATGTTTGATGATTCGGAACTCTGATTGAGAATCCTGGTATTGCACTGTCTGGAATCTGTTGGTGAGGTAGGTGGAGAAAAATTCGTAAGCTGTTCCGCGTATTCCGTAATATTCAAGTTTCTCAGAATGGCAATGAAGGCTCAATTACAATTTGTGCACAGGCAGCATCTCAAAAAATTGGATTGCTCTTTCGAACTAGAAATAAATAACTTTGCATGATTTCTAATCAGGAAAAACGATGCATTCTGTATTTCAGCTGACCTGGTGAATGTAAAATAATGTTATAAATGTATCAAATTTGAAACTAATTTCAAAATCTGAATGTGATAATCCTGCAATTCATTTACTCTCAACCCATTTCTACCCTCTATGAAGTCGTTTGGATCTAGCTATAATTCGCTATACTGCGATATTTTTGCAAGCCATTCATATTCTCGAAGTGGAAATTTTTTCGTGGGCTCTTGTAGATAAAATTTGAACTGTAGAGGTGAGGTAAAGATGAATGTTGATGTACGATAATAGGATGAAGTAATATAACACCTCATTGTTCGTGAATACTATCAGTCTTGCAGGCTGATACCTGCTCACAATGCTGCTTTGTTACCTTTATATATTGGTAACATATAGATTACCTGTGGACAATTTGGAAATGGGCCAAGTATATTGAATGCCTCTAAAACATTTTGGCGGGATTTTCAGAAGCAAGTAAATCACCCTGGAAAAGTCTTTTACACATCATGGATACCATAATGAGCTCTCATTCTCTTATTTCTACATATGAATCTTAAGATCAGCCATCTCGTTTCTGAAATAATTTCCAGCATTCGCAGTTGTGCACGAACTTCAATGTAATGATATCAACCTGTTCAGATTTTATAGTAGATTAATGATACCTCCAAATGAACAAACTCTTATTCCTGTATTGTTGTTGTGATTATCACCTTCGGTGGAAAATTGTTGCATTCAAATTATCATACTTTTTTTTCACAAAATTATAGCTTTCACAATAGAACTAGGCTAAAATTATTCTGTATTTTTTATGAAATTTAATTTCGGTTCAATGATGAGTACTTGGAATACT
This sequence comes from Leptinotarsa decemlineata, assembly GCF_000500325.1. Classification (NCBI taxonomy): domain Eukaryota; kingdom Metazoa; phylum Arthropoda; class Insecta; order Coleoptera; family Chrysomelidae; genus Leptinotarsa; species Leptinotarsa decemlineata. The sequence continues at coordinate 65,994 of NW_019290966.1, read as the reverse complement.
TAATGAATGAGGTGTCAGTTGTCCTGAAAATCAAGAAAAGGGAAAATCATAGTTGTCCGTCAAAAGTATTGTTCTACACAACGCTCATCGTGAGCAACAATTTCTGTTTCAGTCAGCCAGTTGAACAGATCTAATAAATTCAATCGGTGAAGATGCCTGATCATCCACGTTTACTATTTCATCATTTTTTGCACTGAAGTCATCAGAAATGGTGGCAAAGCTGAAAGTAGTGTTCTTGAAGCCAACATCATCCATCTCTTCAAATTTCAACCATTCAGACGTGATGGGAGTGCAAATGAAGCAATATTGAGTTGAAGCTAGCATTAACGTACAGTCAGTTAGTTCAAATAAATGAGATCAAACCAATCCGAATTTGATCTGTATGGTTTGTGTTTCAGACTAGATCCACTGTGATCGACAGAAAATTCGATTCCTGAATATCAAAGATTAACGAGGCTCAGTTGTAAATAAAAGCTTCAACATCGACTGCAGAATGAGACTATTTCCCTATCATTCACTGCGAGGCATCTTGATGAACTTGTGATGCAGAAAGCGCTGTTTCAACATGCTAATAACTCACCAGTAGTGCCAGACTGGATCACTCAACTGTCCTGAGTAGAACAAGCCTGACAGTGAAGGTGATACATCTATTGAAGAAGAAAGCCAAAAATTTCATCGCGGTTTTATTGCTGTCAACATATTTTCTATAGGCAGATATAGCAGGCTACATTGTGACTTCAACTAGAATTTTTTAAATACAATACTCTTGTACACAACTTCCGGCCATCTCTGGCCACTCACCTGCAATTACATATTATGTGAAAATTATGATTCAGTATGAATCCACCAATCGGTCTGGATACTTGGGTTATCCAGACCAATTGGCGAAACAACGAATCGATTTTGTTGAGGTGGAGGAACGTGAATGCATCTCGTTTCATACATTACATAGGATCTCTCAGTGAGCGCCATGTCTTCTCTAGGTGGAGTGTATCCGAAACTTCCGAATTTCTATGACTCTGGCGATGTTGGATTTGAGGACCGCTGTGGTTTGTGGCTCATTCGCATACACCTGTGAACCATGACCTGTGAAATCTGCAATTCTCTCAACAAACTAAAACCAAAACTCACAAGCGCGGATGATAACATACCTAGATTTTTCGTTGAAGATTGTGCACACTTCCTAGCCATACCATTACACTCAATCTTCAATCTAGCACTGAGTACAGGATGCTTTCCTGTACTAAGTGCTAGATTGTGGTGGTAATAGAAAATATAGAAAATTTGCCCAATTTTCGAAGCTGGTGCCATGAACAATATCCAAAACTACCGACCTATAACCTTTTTATCAAACTTTGCAAAGGCTTTTGAGATGTGCTTCTACAACAGAATCTTTCCTGATGTTGATAATTTAATTTCAAACAATCAACACGGTTCCTTTAGCAGAAGATCAACTAAAACTAACTTAATGTGCTTCACACAATCAATAAGTAATGCACTTAATAATAACTACAAGTACTGTCTACACAGATTTCTCGAAGGCGTTTGACAAGTTGGATCATAACATTTTTATCAATAAACTTCACCAATATGGATTCGACTCCCATCTCTTCAACCTTTTCCGCTCATACTTAACTGAACGTATCCTATTCGTGGATTATAGGGGTCACAAGTCGTTCCAATTCATTGCAAACAGTGGTGCTCCTCAAGGAAGCAATTTAGCACCTCTTTTATTCTCACTCTTCATTAACAACATAGGAAATAATCTCTCTAGCAATTTCTTACTCTTTGCAAATGATTTGAAAATCTTTCGGCCCATTACATCACAGGAGGACTGCTTAGTCTTACAAAAAGACCTTGACTTTTTGTACATTTGATGTACCGAAAATAATCTTCCCCTCAATACAAACAAATGTAAATACTCAAAATACACCCTTAAAAATAATGTTATTTCTCATGATTACTGCATAAATAACACACCTCTTCAAATAAGCACTCATCAAAGGGATCTTGGTGTCACATTTGACCTTAAACTGAGTTTCACTCACTTCACATTCACTATGACACAATAACATGCTCAGCCAAACGGATGCTAGGGCTCATTTATCGTAATTGTAAGAACTTTCGTAGCAGAGACAGTTTTTTAACTCTTTTCAATGCATACGTCAAATTTCGGCTGGAATATGCCTCTCTTATATGGTCACTCATATACAATGTCCACATAAACAAAATCGAGCCTATACAAAGAGGATTCATGAAATATATTACTTCCAAGCTAGAAGCAGTTTACCCTTAACAAGGCATCGACAACAGAATACTACTGAATAAATTTAATCTATTATCTCTTCAAAACCGAAGAACCTACTACTCTATAATTTTCATTTATACCAGTGGATAAACTGATTGACTGCCCCGAACTACTCTCCCACTTCAACTTTCATGTTACACGAATCAATTCTAGAAATGAACAGAATTTTTATCTACCAAATTCTAGAACAAACATATTACTCAAGTAACCAGTTGTTGCAATGAGCAAACTTCAAAATCAACTCTGTGAAAATCTCGACATTTATTATGAGCCTATTGGTCAAGTTAAGAACCACCTTAAGAAACTTTTACACTCTAGTCAAAATACATGAGCCCAAATTAAAAGTTATTCTACCATATGAGCTTATTACTACTACTGTATTACTGCTGAATTGTGTTTTTTTTGTAATACACTTGAACTATGTTTTTACTTGTCAGCTGTATATCTGACTTATGGTTTTTTTCAATTACTCTCCTAGCTTGCTGCACACAAGTTTTCCACCTAATTTATGCTTAACTTTCCTAAATGTTTATTTTATTTTGTTTTTTGTTTACTCGCTTAAGGTGTTTCTAGTTGATAAATTAGTATTGTATTTATCTATATGGGTATATATCTATGTATGTAGCCGTGGTAGCCGTGGATTTTTGGAGTTTCTTCCTCGAAAGCAAGCAAACTCGAAAAGCAATAACACTGAAAATCTCAGCCGTGAAAGTCTAAACCATTTTGTCGACAGTCATTTAATGAATGAAAATCGTGAAATTAGGGTTATTTGTGACGTTACGAATCAGTTGAATAACTTAATAAATAGCAATTGAAACATTTGGCGCATGGAATTGAAAATAACAAAGGGCTATCATTCCTGGATCTTCCAGTTATGAGAAACGCCATTGAGGATTTAGAATATGATGTATATAGAATGAATACTACCTCTTCACATATATCCTTGAGATCTCCCACCAATACCCACAACAAAAAATGACGCGACTTTATTTTCTTGTTCATAGTATAGTCACGTTCCCCTGGACAGGAAAATATATGATATCGAGAAAAAAGTTACAAGCAGATGGCTGAAAGTACTGATGAGTGGCTAATAAGCCCGAAACCGGTCTACAAATGTGCCCGTTCCATAATTGAAGGTCGACTCTTTCAGTTGTATTGCCAATTGCATATGCAGAAAATTATCTGTGAAGATTCCTGCACTGACGCCTGTCGGATATAATCCAACGCCCTTCGTGGTATTAGCCAGGGGAGTAGTTGTTTTCTGATAGGCGTCAGTCCATTAAACCTACTGTGTAGGTATATAGAGGCTGGCTTGAACGTTTGAAGTTCCATTTACTTTAGATTTGTTTGTATATATGTATGTGTATAGTGTGAATATAGGCAGATATAAAACTGTAACATGCTTGTTAATAATATTGATATGTCTTGTTATTGGAAGTTATTCTTGTTCAGACATTAAACAATTTTTTTTAATTTTCTTATTTTTTATTTTTTTTTTCATTTTGAGAAAACCCCACAAAGAAGAGGCTAATGTGGTGAAATTGCACGATCTCGGTGGCCAGTTTACATCATTCCCGCGTGAGATAACCATGGCCATCCTCACCAATCAGTAATGGCCCTCATCACGTCGTTATATATGGTCGTTTTCCTTCATTTTTTTGGTCAGTTGAATTTTGGACGTGTGCAGGCCCAAGTCACAACGCAAAATTCACCAAGTTGTGGTCTACGAAATGTCGAGTTCTTGTGAGCGACGTGAAATCGACTGCCTCGGATTCTTCTGCCCACTTTCACAGACAGCGGTGATGTTTTCGGCAGATCTTACGTTTTATCGATATACGGGTGTAGGTCGATCATTTACTGAACTAGTGGACTCAAATTCATCCACCACATTGCGAATAGTCCTCTCGGTAGGACGATTATGGCGAGGAAAATAGGCGCAGCGCGCGGTACGTTGCCGGAACAGACCACCCATTTTGATGAAACATTTTTATTATTTGCACGTGTTGTTGAATGATATAACCGTCCATGGTGATTTGTCAGAATAGGCTAATAAATGACAACTAATTTAACAGATGTAGTCCAACAAGATGGCCGTTATCATTTGTCAAAATTCGGAAGTCCTTATTGAAAACCCTATATATGTAGGAACAGTAGCTGTCAGTGAAGTGGATAGTGCTGTCAGGTAGTTCATTCAAAGCTTGTACTGTACATCTCACATACTCACAATGAATATTTTTGTTGTTTATATAATGATTACATACTATATGCCCTCATATATGATATAAGTCCTCATTTTCGTTCTCATTTTCGTACTGCGGATCCTGTTAGTATTCATATGTATTCATATAATGCTGCAAATAATGTGAGTAGTGGAGCTGAAAGAGATATAAAATAAATTGACAACATAGAACTACGAATGAGTGTCAGAACCAAAAATCATGAATAATTTCTAACTCTAAAATCAAATCTGCTGCCATTATTTCAATATTCTACTCGAAACAAAAGGCGGAAAAACTCTCAAGATCCATATCTAAACTTGGTTGTGAAAATATGTGCTATGAACTGGAGAATAGGATTCTGGTTAGTGGCAGTTCTCTACATGAAATATTACTGATTCGATAGAGACTTGATGAAAATCCTGTTCAACAGAAACAGTAATAAAACTGATTTTGAAATTTTCACTTCAAATGGTCATGAATTAGTCATGTTTTTCATTACATTGAGAATAATTATAAATAATCTGGTGAGAACAATCAATTATTGCAAAGTAATTCATTCCAGGTATAATTTCCTGGTAAGAGCAGATTTAGCTGAGGCGTATTATCTAAATCAATTTGATCGTTTATAAAATATTAGTAAATTATGTATCAATTGATGTCTGTATCTCCAGAAATGTAGATTTTGAAGTTTCATTTTGGAAATGCAGTTTTGAATTCATGACTGGACTCAAGTCGCTCCGTAAGAAGCATGAGTGAAATGATTTCTTCATTCTCCGTTTTTCGGGTGTTCTATCAAAATGACCTATAAAATTGTCGAATATGATCGAAATGAGATTTCATAAACTTCTGGTCTATCTGTTTCCTCTTTTCGTTATTTTCAATATGCATACGTTGACACGGCTTAATCGTATGAAAAAAATAATAACCCGAACATAAATATCGAAAATAACGAAAACAAAAGTTTGTTTTCAGATAAATAAGGAGCTTGATCATCAAGTGGACCACATTATTTGATGTTTTATATGGGTCAAAATGAAACAACATTTGAATCATACATGAAAAAACATAAATAAGTTTCTAGAATAGAATAATGCATTCAAATTATGCAACTCACCCGAATTGTGAATTCAAAACCCTTCATTTCCAGAAGAAAGATCTGGAACTCCACCTACTAAAGAGTATGAAAGTTAATTAATTCAAAAATTTCCAATATCTGATGAACGAGCGAATTGATTTCAATAATAAACCCCTGCCTAATCTGTTTTGATTGGTATCGCAGTTTTTGTAAATCATTTGTAGTGAAAATCATACAGTCATTTGTATCAGTTAGTGATAAATTACTTTTAAAAAATAAATGGTTATTTTCAGTGCATCATCAATTGAAGAGGGGAGTCGAGCAGAGAGTCTCAAAATAACATTTGCTCAGATATACTTTTTGGCATCCAGGCATACTTTGAGAAGTAGAAAAAATATCACATAAGAAAAGGGTAACATTATCAGTTTTATCTTGATTTTTAATTCATAGTTCATACGAGAGAAAGTCATTTAATCAATGGAAATCGTAAAATTAGGGTTATTTGTGACGTTACGAATCGGTTGAATAACCTAATAAGTAGCAATTGAAACCTTTGGCGCATGGAATAGAAAATAACAAAGGGTTACCATTCCTGGTAACCCTTCCAGTTATGAGAATCGCCATTGAGGATTTAGAATATGATGTATATAAAATGAATACTACCTCTTCAAATATATTCTTGAGATCTCCCACCATTATCCACAACAAAAAATGACGCAATTTTATTTTCTTGTTCATAGTCTAGTCACGTTCCCCTGTACAGAAAAACATATGATATCGAGAAAAAAGTTACCAAGCAGATGGCTGAAAGATACGGGTCTCTTTCGAACATAGCGAATAATTTAATTGAAGGGAGAAAATCCACGCAACCTTTTTGTGAATTCTGACTGTTTTCAACAAGCCGAAAAACAAGTCGACAAAAAAAATATCTGGATATGAACTGTGAGGAATGCGATAAAAATTGGTCGTAATCGATTCCATAGACCAGATGAGACCAGTGTTGCTCAACAGGTCTTGGAGACAGGTACAACCCCCAAATTTCAAATGGGAGGTATAGGTTTGTGATATATCGTTTCAAAGGTCTCTTCATTCTCCATTCAAAATTGAGATAAAATTAATTAAAGTCATGTGGTAACCGAAACTAGATAAAATACCCTCAAAATCTAAAATGTTATCCAAAACGTAATGAAATGTAGAATTCGAAAAAGAAATAACGTAGTGGATGTTCAAAATGTTCACCGCCAACGTCTTGGCAACATCCTAATCTCCAATAATAAAACTATCATTATTTAACATATCAGGCGTGACTGACCTAATCGCAAGTGTTATTCGTATTTTCGTACACATTGTTCTTCACATCACCCGATGTAAAAAAGTCTAATGATGAAAGATCAAGTGTACGTGCTGGCCATTCAATCGATCCTCGCCTCCCTATCCACCGATTGGGAAATGTTGTATCGGGGTATTGCCGGACATTAACTTGCTAATGTGATGATGCTTCATCCTGCTGAAACCATATCGTATTCACTAGAACTTGACGGTTTCCCGTATCAGGATATAAATTTGCTGAACTTGGAATGACATCATTTCGAAGTAGTGCCAAATAATTATGGCCATTCAAGTTGCCCTCAATGAAAGAGGGACCAATGATATGGTTTCCTTCAATCCCTGCCCAGATATCAACCTTCTGCTTTTGTTCTTCTCTCATCCAGTGAGGATTTCCCGTTCACAAGTAGCGGCAATTTTGCCGATGAGCATGACCGTTAAGAGACAAAGTACACTCATCAGAAAACATAACGTCTTCTAATTGGATAATAATATTATTCAACATGTCCATCATTTGCTCACAAAAATAAGTTCTTCTATCAAAATCTTCTTCCATGAGCTCCTGAGTAGGTATAATTTCATAGGAATGCATTATAGTTTCTTTTAATGTGTTCCCTATCGATGTATGGCTTACATTGAATACAGTAATAGGTAAGCCCAAGCGGGGATTTCGAGTTTTACTAAAGCGCAGCAGATTAATATACAGGGGGATACCTTATACCCGGTTAAGTACCTCCACCAAATATGAGCCCCATGTATAAGGCCGCCTGTGAGGGATAAAGGATCAGATTAGTAAAAAAAAATGATCATCAGAAATTCTCGAGGGCATCAGATTAAGGTAGGGTGAGTTAATTACCTGATAAAAAGTATATATTCCAGTAATCTGACAATTTGAGAGTGACGTAAAGAAAGGGGAGGGCAGCAAAGTTGTAAAAAAA
>NW_019290966.1:18522-58088 GCF_000500325.1 Leptinotarsa decemlineata | reverse complement strand
TAACCATTTGTCAGACTGGAAGTTAACGAACTTTAAACTTGAATTAAAATACTGACAACTAATGTTGTAACATATAAAGAAGTTAACAAGGCGTTTTAAACTAACATTGCCACGGAAATTATTTAGAGTTTTTCAAAGAATACCATCTAAATAGAACATTGCTATGATTTTTGCTTACTTTCTTATCATCAATACCTCAACATGAAATACGTTTTGAGTATATTGAAATGAGTTTCGAGTATATTTTATCGAATTTCGGTAACCACATGATTTTAATTCATTTTATCTTAATTGTTACAAGAGACCATTTTTGTTCTTATGAGATGGAAGTGTTTCCAATAGATTCAGTCGAATATCCTCTCGAATCATCGAAGATGAGAGGTTCATGCTTGATTCCGGATTATTGGTTGAATTTTATAAAACGCTCAAATCTATCATTCGACATACCATATTTTTTGAAGCTTGATAATTGAATAATTTTTCCTATACTGTGGCAGATTTTAATTCACAAACAACACATAATACCCTGACGCGAGTTTCCAATTACTTTCAAAATTTGTTTTGCTTCTATTGCTTCACACATTATATTTTCAAGCCTTACCCCTACCAAATACTCCCGTGAAATTTCATGATCATGATCTAATTTGATTGCTGTCAATCAATATCTAATTTATTTTCTTTCGCGAGCGCTTTGAGGGAAAATATTAACTTTCAGTACGTGCCGTTGTTGCCTTCCAATTTAATCAAGTAAGAATTTTCGTCATGTCTGACCTGTTTGAAATTCTGTGTGTAAGCTGTTGCTTACTTCGAAGTTGAGTAATTATTTGCGTCTGGTGAATATAAGAAAATTAGGATGCGATGCCCTGGAGTGTAGAGAAACTCATAATCAAATATTTTCGCGAGATACTGAGTTTTCAAAGAATTGATGTACTATGAACTTTTTCTTAAAAGTTTTAGAAGTCTTGAACCTTGGGCTTGAACCAAGGTTTAAGACTATGTTACGGTTTTATTTTCCCTTTCTAGATATTAAGAATTTTAGACTAAAAAGGAAGGGAAGAAGGAGAAAATAAATAGAGGAATCGGATTGTCAACAAATCTATATTATATGTGGTCATGCCCTTACAGATAATCATTATTATTAAATATTATTTTTTTATTTCAATTCTTCTCAAACTTTCCTACTCTCACTATCTCTGGCAGTAGACTTGGTCTCTTCAGTCACTTAGATCATTAGAAATGTAGCAGTTATTACAAAACAAATAAAATTTCAAAACATAACCTATACTTGTCATCATCATCCATTCAGATTGATTTATGTCTGTATTGAAATTCTTCTCTATGATTGAAATTTCGTCCACATTTGGTACCATTGATTTGGGAAAAAGGTAANCAAACGTTTTTCATCGACGGACTCTTGTTTTGAGATATTTATCCAGCTCCGGTTCCACAACATTGTCACCCTGTCAATTGTCAACGACAAGCAATTAAGATTTATTTGATTTTGTTGAGGATTATCGAACTTGATAGGTTGTTTAATTTAATAATATAGTTGGTATAACTATTCGAGTTTTATTGATTTATTTTTTTTGTTCGATAAAGAACCCCACCCGTCTTTACTGAGCAAGGGTATGTTCAGAAAGGATTAAATATTTTGCTGCTAACGGCCAACCAAGCAGAAATATTAGTCTCAATGAATCCAACTTTTACTTCTCTCAACTATAATTGGGTACTAATAACGTGAATAGGTTGGGTTAGGTTAGGTCCAGAGTGAATATATCTATTCAACCCTCCACTGCAACCCGCAAGGGTTTACCGTGGCTCACACCCATTCACACTCGACCAAATAAACCCAGCTCCTCAACGAAGCCGATTTGTATGTCGTTCGCTAGTTCCAGCATCTGCGAATGATGATTCAAATGACAGTGACCTGTAAGAAGGCCTGTTAGATATCGTAGTTCATCCCTACTGTAATCTAACAATTGTTTGGTATCAATCTCCGAAGGGTGAATAAGCGCCATATAGTATTGGCCAATTCCATCACGGAAATAGATACTCATTAATCACAAGCAATAAAAAAGCTGATGAGTGTGCTGAACTGAAATCATGAACTTCCATATGAAGATTCTGGCTACCAAAACTTTGGTTTGGGATAAGATCAGAAAATGGGTCAATAATGAACACAATTAGCACTGGAAAAATATACCTGGGAATACACACGATACAACTTTTATAAAAAACATAGAACTGCTTCTCCAAAGCAAGGATCGGCCCAGAATGATTCAGGGTCACTCAGTCAAGACGCTTTTCTCAAGAGAAACTGGTAGAAAAAATACAGTAGGGCCATAAGGATTCAAAAGGAGATTTAGTATTCATATNTTATTTTCACAACGTTTCGGCAAAGTCTCATTTGCCATCTTCTGGTGATGTCTGGTTTTTTCAACTAGACTGATTAATTCGAACTCTGTGTCTCAATTTATAGGGATGGATGTTTCCCTTTACCTGCGTTGCTGCCACTACCTGTGTTTGCTCGACTACCTGTTTTGGTCTTATTACCTGAGCTGCCTCTCCTGTCTCTGTTATTGTACCTGTATTGTCATGTACCGAGTTTTGCCTCTGGAGTTGAGCAGTCTGATTGCTTGTGCGAAGTGATAAAACGGATCTCCATGTTGATGGTAATCTTTGCGCATCATCCCTCTTGTTCATATTATTAGGTCGTTTTTCAATTTCGATAGCCTCTCTGATTGTTCGAGAGTAGAAGTTTTCATTGTGTTATCGAAATGGGTGTTGTGTCCTGTCTGCACTACGTGTTTGAAGAGAGAAGACGTGGTGACTTTTCCCTTCACTGCTAGTTTGTGTTCATCTTTGCGTACGATTATGTTGATTCACCTATTGGTCTGCCGATGTAAGTCTTGTCACAATCGTGGCATGGTACTTCATACACTATTTGGGACTCCAGTGGTATCTAATCCTTGGGATTACGAAGCATGGACCTTATTGTCCGTTCTGGTACGAATGAAGTTGATATGTTGTGTCGGCGACAAATTCTGCTGATTTTGTCTGTGTTTCCTGCAATATATGGTAGTATGGTTGTTATGACCGGTGTATCTCGATTTTTCTGCTGTTTCCGTGTGGTCTTGGAAGCCGCTTCTTTTTGCTATTTCTGGTTTCAATTCAGGACATCTGCGTAATGCTCCAACAATTGCAGAAGCTTTTCAATAAGTTTGTAAATATGTTTATCCTATTTCAATTCATTGTCAATATAAACACCAAGGTACTTCATTTGAATGATTTGTTTCATTCGTGTGTTCTTTATAGAAACGATTGTATAATGATATCGCTGCCACCCGGTATACGCTGCTGTGAATGAAGTTCACTCCCACCGTTCTAACTCAAGCCCAAATAAAATACTCTGTATGCGTCAACACCGAATAATCATCCCATCGATCTCGAAGGATGCCTGAGACACTTGTGAGATTTCAGGCATGTCTCTAATCTCTAATCACCTGGAATTAAGTAATACGATAACCCAACCTGGTAGGAACAGGGTCTGGAATGGCTGCGACACAGCGACAGGATATTAGAAAGACAAAGACACACGGCCTGTCCTATTATGCGCGCCTGTCGACGTTATTATGTACTTAGGGGGCGATAAGGATAATTAGTTTTGTGTGTAGTCTTGGAGGGTATCGGGCAAATTCCTATTAAGCATCTTAAATCAGGACGTTGAAATTAACAATTTCGCAGCGCGTTAGCGGGACCATGTCAGCATGGGCTTGTTCCAAACTATACAATGTAGAGATATCGTGAGAGGCAATTTACTCGATAGTGAATTATTCCTGCGTCGTTAGCGACTTTTAATGGTTTAATACAATATTGAAACATTCGGGGGTGCCTGAGGCAGGGTCGAAGTCATAATTCTACTATGAAGTCCAAGCTGCTTTCATGAAATTCACAGTGGAAGTAGATAGGGAATATTTTGATCGATTTATTTTCAATATTCTTGTTTCAATTTTCTAATGATTAACACATTGGCGAATGTACAATAGCTTGAGCCATCATCAGAAATATTGATAATTTCACCCACTTGGCGTGATGTTAATTTTTGACGGTGAATATTGGGAAAAAACACAGACCCAACAAGAAGTAGTCAAAAATGAACTGAAAATTTTCTTTTCAGATACTTACATTTTCACTGAATTATAGGAACGAAGAATCACCAACATGGGACACCTCTTGAACTATATGGCCTAATAGAAACATATAAAGAAGATAACCCCATAAGACCGGTAGTTTCGTATATAAACATCCCGGTAAGAAAACTATGAATACGTTTCAACAAGTTGGTAAAAAATATCACCAATTTCGTCCCAGGTCACAGCATTGAAAATTCGCTAACTTCAGTGGAAACAATTACTAACCAAACCATGCCACATAATTCAATTCAAGTTTCATTCAATTTGAAGAGTATATTCTCCAACATACCATACAACGAATGAAAGCCTCTCATTTGAGATGTATGAGATCAAGCCAAAAGAGACCATATCATTTATTCTGAAATTTCGGCAGCTTTTGATGTATGTCTGAATCAGAGTTACTCACAGTTCAACAACAAATTTCATAAACAGGATTCAGGTTTACCAATGGGCTCACTTTTAGCAGACATATTTATGAACAGCTTGGAGACCACTATAGCAAATTCTGACCTGGGGAAAAAACATATTTATTTCTGGTACAGATATGTAGACGATATTCTCGCCTGTTACAGAGGTATGACGGCTGAACCAGTTCATGACATTTATGCATAGTCTCAATAGAAACATTCAGTTCACTATCGAAACGGAGATAGAGATACAGATTAGTTTCTTAGACCTGACCGTTACACATAATTAGAATGAATACGAGTTCAATGTATATAGAAAACTGAGCTAAACAGACATTCCAATCCTGAGGGATTCTCTCCATCCCGACAGTCATAAATTAGCAGCCTCAAATTTAATGTTGCATAGAGCATTCTCGTTATCTTTATCTGCTGACAATCTAGATAGGAAAATCAAAATAATGTTATAAATCATGCCTGAAAGAAAATAACGCCGGCCGCCACTGGTAACCATAAACTAAACGTGACGTAGCTAAGAGAGCGTGAATGCACAATGTTCCCTGCCGCTCTAGAAGCAGCGAGAATAATGCTACCGATTAGACGGAATTTTGGCGAAGATTTCTAGCGTATTCGATTTCGATATAAAAACGCTAGCCGCGTTTTGAAGGTTCAGTTGAAGTTTGTTGTATTAAAAGTGAAATAAAGTTAAGTTTGATTATTCAGTGTAGTCAACTCACCGGGAAAACGTAACAATAATTATACAGATGAGACATCATAATGATTTTAACGCAGACATAATCCAGAAGTTGTCAGAAAACCTATATTATCATTCGCATCTTACGAATCATATGTTTGATTTGTTCGAAAGTCACGATATTGAACTCATAACATCTGTAAAGTATCTTGAGTTTTTTTTTCTGAAATGAAATACTCATATGATCAATTTTTTGAATAAAAGAAGAAGATTGATTTCAGCTTGTTACTTTTTTGTCTATGTACAAAAAAATATGAGAATCTTCCAAAGGAAGGAAGACAGCAATCAATTTCAAAATGGATTCTTCACAAACATATGTAGATCATGCAAAGAAGTGACTTTCAGATACAGAAAAAGAAAGAAAGAGAGAAAAGAAAAAAAATCTTGTTTTTCCGGTAACCTGCTGTCGCATCCCTACGAACGACAACCCTCAAAATTCGAAACTTGTGCGAGCTAAGGATTAACGAGTTCTTACCTTTTAACGTGTGATTCTTAATACGGGTTGGAAGATAGCAAGTGAAAATCGATCGTTCATACTGGGGCTTGAACCACCAACCAACACGACAGTCAATTCGAGTGAGTGAACAAAGCACCCACGTCGAACCGCCTGGCTACCAACCGACCCCTTTGAAAACAACTACTTCCATACAGACATTGAATGACACGAAAGGAAAAATACTTTCGAAACAACTACTTTCATACGAACATTCAATTATACGAAAAATACCTTCTACTATACAGTTTGTACTCCAAACATCCATAATGGAATCCATTCAGATGTCATTCACAGGATTGCTACACAATATAGTATATGAATGAGATAACATTTTATCCACATGGAACACTGCCATCCTCAATGGCGAACATTCGATATTTCAAAATAAGACACTTGCCTCATTGCTACTTCAGCACGATCCTGTACAACATTCCAAAATAAAGCACTCAATTAATTCATAAAATTACGACCTTATGTCACGAATGAGTTAAATCTGCTCTTGTTATCGATGACAGTACGTAATGACATTCATTAGCTTATTTGATTTGATCCTAGCCCTAGGAATCTTATTTAAATTGAAACGGATATAAATTACGACCATTACGACAATTAATTCATGAAATTGCAACTATATGTCACGAATGAGTTGAATACACTCATGTCATCGATGACAATACGTAATGACATTCATTAGCTTATTTGATCTGATCCCAGCCATAGGAATATTATTTGAGAAGAAAGGGAAAGAAGTTTATTGTTAAGAAAAAAGGTTTGGGCTACCTACTTCTGCATATGCATACAAAAAATGTGGTAAACTTCCAAAGATAGGAAGAAAGCAATCAATTTTGAAATGATAACCCCAAAAAGTTGTGAAGATCATGCAAAGAAATAACTTTCAGACAAAAACTGGAAGAAGAATCTTTTTTGAAACAATTACTTCAATATAAACATTGAATTACATGAAAGGAAATATACGAAAACTATTCTCCCTATTTAGGTTGTACTTCAAACATTCGTTATAGAATTGAATCAGATATCATTTACAGGATTGCTTCATATAGTATATCATCGGTCCTAAAGCGAAACCACGACTGTGCAGATTCCTCATTGCGACTAAACGAGGTCAGAAATTTCTATTGGCTTTCAAAAATCAGTTTGCATACTTACCTATTCAAAGTCATGACTATCTTCGCTCATCAATGACATATTAGGTGAATCAGTTCACATTCGTGGTTTTGCATTTGAACTCTTCCCTCTCTCCTCTTCTCTAATATTAGGGATCTCTGGTATCTGTAGAGTAGGAGAGTGAGTGTAGACTCACAGCACTTAGTCCACATGTGACCCATTTCACATCCTTTCCAGGAAGGTGAACAGGTCACTAGAAGACATCTCCTTTATATTGCCAGGTATACGCCAACACTCGCCGAACACACACTTTCTTAGAAAATTTTGGGGTGCCTCACGGTCGCCTTCTCAAAGGTTTTGGAAAGTGCAGCGATATAACTATCGTTGCGCGACTTCTTTAACCTTCTTGGGGTTCCCTCTGTGAAGGTGCACAAGTGAGGGAGCTTTCCTGCATGGGTAGCCGATTCCTTGCCTTTATTCAAGGCGGAGCTTTTGGCATCCGCCGCAGAAAGTGCCCTTTATTCCAAGCGGTAGATTGGGGTGGACATTTCTTTTCATTTCCAGCCACCGCCTCAGATTGCGGTGAGTACTTCTGTCCAGCCTCGAGATTGGTTTTTGTTGTTTCTGTTTTTGTGCTGTTGGTCACACCTGGCAGAGCCCCGCATTACCAGAAGTAGGCAGATTACAATGAGGTTCCGCCCAGTTTCCCAAGGATATCGTTCGTGACCGCATATCATCCTGCGGCCATTCAGCTGTCGGCACCATTCCTTACACCTTAGCTTGGGTAGGCTGGTCCACGGTGGCATGTTTTGCAAAAGCTTTTGGAAGTTTTATTTCCCCTCACCCTACGGGTTCGCCAGACCAGGAGTCTGGCGAACCCGATCGTAAGACCACATTGGCTTCCCGGACAGGGCCTCCAGTCCCCTGGCCGTTTCCCTATCCGCCACCTGGAGACGCGCCCGATAGGTAGCTCAACCCACGAGAATATTAGAAATATATTGAATGTTGCTAACAATTTTTATTCATATTGAAAAAAAAGTGAAACAGTTTTTGCCTATTTTCATGAATATGATGATTCATAATCACTAAATTCGTCATAATCTGGTTCGAGTAATTTATTCTTTTTATTCAAATATGATTTTAGATCATTGGAGAAACTGTGGTTTTCCTTGGGAATGGTATAATTTCAATACAAACTTTGCTGGGGCAATGGATATTGGCTTACTATTGGCTTTAGGCATCACAGGTTCACGTGTTCTTTTTTTAGTTTTGAGAGTAGCCTCGGTGAATTTCTGGTCAAATTCTTTTTGAAAAAACACTGAATACGGGTTAGTTTTTCTGTAGTCAAGACAACAAACGTGTTCTCCATGATATTATTTTTAGCTAGGAAGTGAATAATTGAAAATGGAAAAACTCTTCGTGAGTGATTTTCTTCACAACAAACGAAAATGAGTTGTTTCCAGCCATCCTGATGATTTGAGGCCATCCTTCTGGCACGTAAGCCAGCATGTATTTTGATTGTTTTTTCGATCTAGGAGTGCATAGAATCGCATCCCATTTCGATATGACCAGGCTCAAAAAATGAGTGCAGGATTTTCATAACGTAATAAACCATTAAATACAAGCACATAGCTGCAAATAATATACTGTTTTCATTTTGGCCACCGCAAGAGTCTGACATCATGCGTAATACCTGGTGACAGCTATGTATGTAAATATATATTCTATCTTCAGGAATAGATAGATTTCTTCCGATTCAAAAACTCAACGACGGTCCTGTGCCTCATACAATGTAACATTTCGGCCAGACCGTGTGCGTGTTTATAGGAAAAATCATCTGGGTGTTCTTGACGCATCGTCATGAGAAGTTAGGTTAGGTCCAGAGTGAGTGGGTCTATTTGACCCTGCACTGTAACCCGAAAGGGTTCATTATGGCTTACACCTATTCACACTTGGCCAAATGAACCCAGCTCCTTAACGAAGCCGATTAGTTTGTATGGTAGTGGTCTTTCAGGTCAGATGGTAAGAGTACGGCTTTGTCGAACTCTAAAGACCTGATTCTGTCCCCAGCGGGGCAGGCTCTCTGTTAATGAGGTAGTCGGATGGTCAAGGTACAAGATTTCCACCTTGATACCCAGCCTTCCAATATGAGGGTTTTCACACCTCAGCTACTCCTGATGCCTTAGATTCAGCCGTGCAGGACTTTTCCGCCTTGGTTTTGGTGAATAATCACTTGAGCGCAAACGTTTGCGAACCTGCTCATGGAGGGTTTGTTCTCCCACCAGATTCTGAATACGCCGCTCAAGAATTTGGTGCAAGGCGGTTTCATAAGGTACCCCGCTCTTGAGGAGAGGACTCAGTCGTTTCCTGGCTGCACCACCAAACCTTTTTTCAAGGTTCAGTCATCATGTCATGAGGAGTACCTACTTATCGAAATTCGAATAAACGGACAGACAAACATATCAGTCCAAACCTTGAAATATATATATTGCAAAATATGGGCAAATATATTGCAAAATATGGGGTTTCCGTTAAACGAGTTAGTTTGAAGGGGTCATTCTTCAGCCTTTGAGGCTGAGACTCACATGGAACACTATCATTCTCAATGACGGACACCTGCCTAATCGCCACTTCGGCACCAATTTGTAGAATATTCTAAAATTAAGTAACATAATTTATTCATGAATCCACGACTTTGTGTCACGAATGAGTTAAATCTGTTCATTCCATCGATGACAGTATGTCATGACATTAATTCGCCCATTTGACTTGATACCAGCCTCAGGAATCTTGTTCAACTTGGAAGATCTCAATATTCTTTCATAAAGATGGAGGAGTGGAAATCCTCAACTTTATTTTTTCATCAAATTTCCATTTCACGCGTCAGAGAAACGAATTCACTGCCTTAGCTGATTTCATTTCCTCGTCGATGAAATGCTGGTCGTGGCAGTAAATATGTTACGTTTTTAATTAGTTGAACAAATAACTAGTCATCACCATTGATTTCAATCTATTGTTATTTCCATGTACGATCGCAGTTACTTTCGAAGATTTTGCGTCATATTTAATCAAATGATTTTTTTTATGTAAATTTCAGAGAATGTCTTGTGTCGTGACGACCAGAAGAGAGAAAACAGTCATTTTGGGCTAACAAGTCACGTTTTTTCTTCAAGTTATTATCGAATTGATGTTATTTTCGTCTCATGTTCTCTACAATAAAAAAATCATCTCAAACATTTTATGGTAGGTTGATGAAACAATCATAAAATTACTTTTTCCTCGCTGTCATTAATCACAATTCCATAAATATCCCACAGAAACCATTCCCAATTTATTTCATCTGTAGTTCATTCGAACGGCCTCCGGCAGTAAAATCTCGGTAATCATTCCCCAGATAGTTATGACTCAACTAGAGTGCATTCGAAGAGGGCTGTGAGTGGACGCGTCGTAAAACAAAGATTCCTGCTGCCTCAGGCTCGTTTCCAACCCCACGCTCTTTCACAGCGCTCTAGGATGCTTCTGAGGTATCGAAAATAACGAGTGGCGATAATATTGACTGTGTTTCGCCGTGATTCTTTTGTTGAACATTGGCAAATGACACTTCGATGGTGTGAAGAGGAGATTGAGACGATGAAGTAACTTGCTGGTATGTCTCTTCTGTATTCTCACAGCACTTAGTCCACATGTGACCCATTTCACATCCTTTCCAGGAAGGTGAACAGGTCACTAGAAGACATCTCCTTTATATTGCCAGGTATACGCCAACACTCGCCGAACACACACTTTCTTAGAAAATTTTGGGGTGCCTCACGGTCGCCTTCTCAAAGGTTTTGGAAAGTGCAGCGATATAACTATCGTTGCGCGACTTCTTTAACCTTCTTGGGGTTCCCTCTGTGAAGGTGCACAAGTGAGGGAGCTTTCCTGCATGGGTAGCCGATTCCTTGCCTTTATTCAAGGCGGAGCTTTTGGCATCCGCCGCAGAAAGTGCCCTTTATTCCAAGCGGTAGATTGGGGTGGACATTTCTTTTCATTTCCAGCCACCGCCTCAGATTGCGGTGAGTACTTCTGTCCAGCCTCGAGATTGGTTTTTGTTGTTTCTGTTTTTGTGCTGTTGGTCACACCTGGCAGAGCCCCGCATTACCAGAAGTAGGCAGATTACAATGAGGTTCCGCCCAGTTTCCCAAGGATATCGTTCGTGACCGCATATCATCCTGCGGCCATTCAGCTGTCGGCACCATTCCTTACACCTTAGCTTGGGTAGGCTGGTCCACGGTGGCATGTTTTGCAAAAGCTTTTGGAAGTTTTATTTCCCCTCACCCTACGGGTTCGCCAGACCAGGAGTCTGGCGAACCCGATCGTAAGACCACATTGGCTTCCCGGACAGGGCCTCCAGTCCCCTGGCCGTTTCCCTATCCGCCACCTGGAGACGCGCCCGATAGGTAGCTCAACCCACGAGAATATTAGAAATATATTGAATGTTGCTAACAATTTTTATTCATATTGAAAAAAAAGTGAAACAGTTTTTGCCTATTTTCATGAATATGATGATTCATAATCACTAAATTCGTCATAATCTGGTTCGAGTAATTTATTCTTTTTATTCAAATATGATTTTAGATCATTGGAGAAACTGTGGTTTTTCTTGGAAATGGTATAATTTTAACACAAACTTTGATGGGGCAATGGATATTGGCTTACTATTGTCTTTAGGCATCACAGGTTCACGTGTTTTCTTTTTAGTTTTGACAGTAGCCTCGGTGAATTTCTGGTCAAATTCTTTTTGCAAAATCACTGAATACGGGTTAGTTTTTCTGTAGTCAAGACAACAAACGTGTTCTCCATGATATTATTTTTAGCTAGGAAGAGAATAATTGAGAATGGAGAAACTCTTCGTGAGTGATTTTCTTCACAACAAACGGAAATGAGTTGTTTCCAGCGATCCTGATGATTCGAGGCCATCCTTCTGAAACGTAAACCAGCATGTATTTTGATTGTTTTTCGATATGCCCAGGCTCAAAAAATGAGTGCAGGATTTTTATAACGTAATAAACCATTAAATATAAGCACATAGCTGCAAATAATATACTGTTTTCATTTTGGCCACCGCAAGAGTCTGACATCATGCGTAATACCTGGTGACAGCTATGTATGTAAATATATATTCTACCTTCAGGACTAGATAGATTTCTTCCGATTCAAAAACTCAACGACGGTCCTGTGCCTCATACAATGTAACATTTCGGCCAGACCGTGTGCGTGTTTATAAAAAAAATTATCTGGGTGTTCTTGCCAAGACGCGTCGTCATGAGAAGTTAGGTTAGGTCCAAAGTGAGAGGGTCTATTTGACCCTCCACTGCAACCCGAAAGGGTTCATTGTGGCTTACACCTATTCACACTTGGCTAAATAAACCCAGCTCTTTAACGAAGCCTATTAGTTTGTATGTATGTAAATATATTCAGCTGTGTATGTAAATATATATTCTATCTTCAGGAATAGATAGATTTCTTCCGATTCAAAAACTCAACGACGGGTGTTTGCCTCATACAATGTAACATTTCGGCCAGACCGTGTGCGTGTTTATAAAAAAAATCATCTGGATGTTCTTGCCAAGACGCATCGTCATGAGAAGTTAGGTTAGGTCCAGAGTGAGAAGGTCTATTTGATCCTCTACTGCAACCCGAAAGGGTTCATTGTGGCTTACACCTATTCACACTTGGCCAAATAAACCCAGCTCCTTAACGAAGCCGATTAGTTTGTATGGTGAGTGGTCTTTCAGGTCAGATGGTAAGAGTACGGCTTTGCCGAACTCTAAAGACCTAATTCGGTCCCCAGCGGGGCAGGCTCTCTGTTAATGAGGTAGTCGGATGGTCAAGTTGCAAGATTTCCACCTTGATACCCACGGCAACCTTCCAATATGAGGGTTTTTGCACCTCAGCTACACCTGATGCCTTAGATTCAGCCGTGCAGGGCTTTTCCGCCTTGGTTTTGGTGAATAATCACTTGAGCGCAAACGTTTGCAAACCTGCTCATGGAGGGTTTGTTTCCTCACCAGATTCTGCGTACGCCGCTCAAGAATTTGGAGCAAGGCGGTTTTATAAGGTACCCCGCTCTTGAGGTGAGGACTCAGTTGTTTCCTGGCTGCACCACCAAACCTTTTTTAAAGGTTCAGTCATCATGTCATGAGAAGTACCTACTTATCGAAATTCAAATAAACGGACAGACAAACATATCAGTCCAAACCTTGAAATATATATATTGCAAAATATGGGCAAATATATTGCAAAATATGGGGTTTCCGTTAAACGAGTGGTGTGGGCAGCTGTTGCGAGAGCCACGGGGAATCGGTCACGCGAGCCCGTCGAGACAAGTTTGAAGGGGTCATTCTTCAGCCTTTGAGGCTGAGACTCACATGGAACACTATCATTCTCAATGACGGACACCTGCCTTATCGCCACTTCAGCACCAATTTGTAGAATATTCTAAAATTAAGTAACATAATTTATTCATGAATCCACGACTTTGTGTCACGAATGAGTTAAATCTGTTCATTCATCGATGACAGTATGTAATGACATTAATTCGCCCATTTGACTTAATACCAGCCTCAGGAATCTTGTTCAACTTGGAAGATCTCAATATTCTTTTATAAAGATGGAGGAGTGGAAATCCTCAACTTTATTTTCTTATCAAATTTCCATTTCACGCGTCAGAGAAACGGATTCACTGCCTTAGCTGATGAAATGCTAGTCGTGGCAGTGAATATGTTACGTTTTTATTTAGTTGAACAAATAAATAGTCATCACCATTGATTTCAATCTATTGTTATTTCCATGTACGATCGCAGTTACTTTCAAAGATTTTGCGTCATATTTAATCAAATGATTTTTTTATGTGAATTTCCGAGAATGTCTTCTGTCGTGACGACCAGAAGAGAGAAAACAGTCATTTTGGGCTAACAAGTCACGTTTTTTCTTCAAGTTAATATCAAATTGATGTTATTTTCATCTCATGTTCTCTACAATAAAAAAATTGTGCAACAGACTGTTGGTTGACACTGGCAATGACCTCTGACTTTATGCCTCCAACTGTCAACTACGAACTGCCTTATAAAGTAAAATATGAAGAGCATATAGTTGTTGGTTTACAGATGGATCAAAAACACCTTCCGATTCTGGTGCAGTTGTTTTCAGTCGCAGACCCAGGACAGAGATATAAACCTGCGACTGTATTCCGAGCGGAAATTTAAGTTATTGAATCGTGTGCGGAGAGATTGGAAGAATTCAATATTGCCTGTACAAATTTATTTTTGCAATGTGTCCTTATGTAGTCAGCAGCAATGAAGCTGCTGACTTGTAGCGAAGAGGATCTGATTCCATTTACGCCTTTGATGTTTATCAGTTCGAACTCAAGCACCGATACTCCAGAGTTGGATATGGTTGATAGAGGTCATCTACTGAAAAGGTACAAGTATCTGCAAAAACTTCGAGAGGGCCTTCGTAGTCGATTTAGGAAGGAATATCTGTCAGAATTAGTCCATACTGGTCAAAAAAGGGTAACTTCACTCAAAATTGGAGATATTGTACTCATTGGAAGTGACAACAAAAAACGAGTAAACTGGCCATTGGGGAAAATTTTACAACTGTTTCCAGGAAGAGATGGAATAGAAAGGGTAGCACGTGTTAAAACAGAACGAGGGGAATTAATTCGTCCTCTTCAGCGATTGTTTCCATTAGAAATTGAGGCAGACACGGCGAACCAATTAAAGGAGACTAGAGAAGGGGATACTAACGAGATACCAGAAAATCGAAACGTAGAAAACAATAGCATATACAATGGAAAGGTAACACAGCAAGGAGAAGATGAAGAGGGAGAAAATAGATGCGAAAGAAGACACCAAGATGCGACGGCTTCATCACAAGTAATAACAAGATCTGGAAGAAGAGTGAAGATACCGAAGCGTTTTGGGTTGGAATGATTTTGCAATTTTATTGCAAAATGGGGGGAGAATGTTGGAATTGTTTATTATAATATATCGATGTTAATATTTTTATTTCTGACCGGGATATTATAAGCTTATATCGTCATAGTTACGCTATCAATAAAGAGGGTCATAACTCCCTTGGGACATTATAGATTTTATAATTCCCTCTACCTTTCACAAGTAAAAATAAATAGAAATGAAAACTGAACCATATTTTATTTATTCACGTCATTACAAATAATAAATGTACAATTTTGAAATGTTCCCTGAAAATTACTTCCGCCACTGGAAACAATTTCTTCTTTTGTATGGCTGGAGCTTCTGTTCACTACAGTCGAGGTACCATTGAAAATTCCTTACCAGTTCTTGAAAATCTGCCAGAAATACAGTTTCAGTGACATCTTTTAACATAACATTTTTCCGTGTCAGCCAGTCCAGATATATCTTGTATTCTTTTTGGTATACCTACGGCTTCACTTTTCGATGGAATTAATGATTCTCTTGCTTGTTCAGCTTTTTTCAAAATATCCTCCATTATATTTGGGGTAGAAAACACGTTTTCACCGCAAACACAGCTTGATAACAAAGTTCTGTTTATAAACAAGTAACATAGCGACAACCTAGCAACAAGAAAACTCTACTATAATCAACGGTACCTGATTCAAATATACCGGGAAGGTAATGAATTGGTACATTTTTCCGTTTCAAAAATGAACAAAATTTTATTGAAATCGGTCAGAAATAAAATTATCTATGTACCACGGGAATTAATGAGCCTTAATAACCTCAGGCAAGTGCTGTCCCTCGGGCCAGAGGTCCTCGGGACGCAAACTTTGCCATCGGTAATTAAGGCCCTCCTAATTCCCTTGATACATAAATAACTATATCTCCCTATAGAAATTATTTTGTTTTATGTTTTTGGTAACTATTGTATAGAGTAGACTTAAGTTGTTAAAATATTAATAAAAGTCATTACGAGAAAAGTCAAAGTCTATTTTGAAACCGATAAAATTATAAGAATCCATCACATTTACAACACTGCAAGCGGTTATATCGGACCAGAACCTGTCATTGGGACCACCTTGGGCTTTGCCAAACAAAGATTGAACACCTAGATGCCAAAAAGATTATTGAACTTCAGGCAGAATCTTCTAGGATTGACTCACTGCAAGGCGTTTATTCATCCTTCGAAGCTTGATACCAAACAGTTGTTGAAATACAGTAGGGATGAACTACGATATCTAATAGGCCTTGTTACAGGTCACTGTCATTTGAATAATCATATGCAGAGACTCGGACTATCGGAAGATAGGGTGTTTCGTCTCTGTTTGAAACATTATGAAACAGCAGAGCACATACTTTGTGCCTATCCCGCTGGGAACCGAATCAGGGTTTTAGAGTTCGGCAGAGCCGTATTTTCACCATGTGACCTGGAAGAACCATACAAACTAATCGGTTTCGTTAGGAAACTGGGTGTAGTGGACAGTCGAATAGACCCACTCACTTCTGACCTAACCTAACCTAACCTAACCTAACCCAATGTAACTTCAATTTCAAACTAATAAAAAAGTGACAATGTTTCTCACTGATGATATTGATCGTATGTGATGAAATTGGCTGCTACTTGATGAAAATCTATGACATATTCAAATAACACTCCATTGTAGGATTTTCCCTGAACAGTTCACGAAATCAACACATGTTTCACTATGGAATGGATTCCTTGGGTATATTTATACTGATTAGATTGTACTTGATTAGTGCTCTATATCAATATAAATCATATAATCTCTATAAGTATTCTTCAACTTCGAATTAAATTTTTTCAAATGGTGTTCCAGTAATGTTCTATAGCAATTCATTCCTGAATTTTCTTTATCAAATTTTTAAATCTGTTGAATCTTCACATCTCAGGATAATCAAATAGAATTTTCACTTTGCATCATCATCATGGTAATGATAATTCATGAATTGAACAATTCGTATCTCGAAAAGTTTTCTGATGAAATCCTAAATTTCTTGTCTCCCAGTTTCCGTGTGATCGACCGAATCCAATTTCTCGGCAATGGGAGATCCATCCTCGGGAACAATCTCGTAAGAATGCCACCTTCAGACAAGAACATAAAAAATAATTCATTTCAAATAATGCGGTCCCCGCTCCCTGACGAGATGGGATTGGGGTTGATAGAATTTCTTCCGGAAAATAGAATGGGAGCGTGTAAAATATTGGATTGGACTCTCAAGAGGAGCACAATAGATCGTCAAACGAAAACGGCCGCACAAATCGACTCGGCCGACGTATTGAAAATCACAGACAAAGGTGGGCTTTCTGTTTCATAGTGCTGTTCGCATTCGGTTTGATTTGTTGGCAATCGGATCTTCCGGAGTTATTGCTTCTTGTGATGCTGTTGACTTGGATTGCAGATGTACAGAGTGGAAATGTTACATTGATATAATTGAGAATTGATCACGGCAATGTACCTTGAACCATAATTTTCTACATGTGCCTAAAGTGAACTTCAAAACCCACAGCATAGCTTAGGCTTGAAACAGTTTTTCAGAAAAGTAGTTTTATTTCTATTGTCACTATCAGTTTCAAATATTTGTTTTCGCGGAAGATAGGAAGTATCAGAATTTGCAGTCAAAAATGAGTTGAAAAAAAACCAACTCAATTGTTAGCTTTCGTCTCTTCTTCAGGACGAGTAAAGAAGGGCGATGACGGTTAATGTTATTTTTTTTCACAAACAGTTGATTGAACTAATTTTCATTCATTTTTCATGGAATGTGAAATGACATTTTTATTTTGTATGAGTTGGTTGTTTTCCTGGGCAGATACTTAATAGCTCATTTTCCAAACAAATTCTTTGAACCTCGGGTTCACTTATCGACCTTATTTTGGAAATACTCACTCTGTTCCTCAGCAATCACATTCATCAAAACAAATAAGGAGTTTAGGAATTTGCAAATGCTTTTTTTAAAAGCCAAAACACAAGCCCTACAGAAAAATCTTCAAGGCTTTCGCTCTCAGAGCGGTGCCTGTATGAACAGTAGCGCACCTCAGCATCAAAACTTGCTGAGGTGTGTAAGGTTTCAGTGTGTAAGGTTCGGAACAGTGTTCCACTGAACTGACATTATTATATCCGGTTCGGGGACATTTATCTTCTTGGAGAAAACCGATGCCTGGGTTTTTGTGGCATTGAATTGAACCTGGTTACTTTTACCCCAATTCTAAATCACTTCTAGATCCTCAAAGATGGTATGCAACCTCCTGCTACCGGTGAAGATGTGCCGCCGTAGTCGATGTCCTGTAATCAAAATGGAATAATGAGACGAATGTGCTGTCGTCATAAGCAAAACAATATAATGGATTCTTGGCTTTTTTCAATAAGTCGTTGACTTACAATAAAAAGAGGGTTAAAAACAATATGGATTCCTGGGGAACACTAGCGTTGATGCTGAAAGTATTCAAGTCACTTGCAGGAAACATACAATGGGTAACATGCAGCTGTTGCGAGCGTTAAAAAACCTAGTTCGGTTTTTGTCACTGGAATTTTTGCGCCCCTGCCGGTAGGCGAGATTTTTGGAGGCGACAGCTAGCTAACAATTTTTGTTGAACCAAGGTTTGCCGTTACAAGGTCGTTTCATTGAAAAAGGAATATATGCATTCATGGATGATAGAATATCTTCTGTGACTTCAGAAGCATAAGTGGATGGAATTTTAGAGCTGAAACAAACATCTAGCCAGGGGAAATTTCGGAAATAGTCTTGAAGATCCTCCCATTCAGCTGATCAGTGATGCCAAACTTTGCGCGGCTTAGATTGTTCCCCAACATTCATCGGTCGAGTTCAAATTTTCGTCATGGAAACGAGTAGAGCAGACTGGATATGACATTGAGTTGTTTCAGAAGATTTATCCGTTTTATGCCATGTATTTATGTAGATCCATATCTCTGTAAATATTCATTTCCCTGTGTCGTGGTGTATACTGATTGATTTTGTAGTCTATACATTGATGTCTTGATTTTTTTCCAAAATTTGATTAATTGTCTCATTACATCTCATTGCTATGCTGACCAATTTTTCTACGAATTCAAAGCGAACTGAAGCGCTGTCGAAACAATCCGAAAACTCAAACAGGCATTTGACATTAATAGTGGTAATGAACGAATACGAAGTTTGTTTGCAAAATTTCGGTCCGGAGATTTTAGCTCCGAAGATGAGCCGCGAAGTGGTCGACATACTGTAATCCAAGACAAGGATTTGAAGACCCTGATGGAGACTGACCCATGCGATCTTTGATGATTTGAAACACATTAGAAAGGTCAAGTGATTTCCCCCCACAATTTAAAAGTTTGACAGAAATAGTCACGTTTCTTCTTTTTTTTTTGCCCAATCAAAACAATCATTTTTTGGATCGGATCGTCACGTGTGATGGAAAGTGCATCATCTGCGACAACAGAAGGCATTCAGTACAGTGGACACCTATGAGCCATCCAGGCACTTTCTGAAGGCGAAAACCCACTAACAAAAAACTATGGTTACTATATGTTGGTCGCAACCGTGCTAAACCAACACAGCAGAGTCGTATCGTGAGGAAATCGACGAAATATATCGAAAATTGCGTCAGCAGCAGCCGACAATGGTCAACAGAAGAGGTCCGATCATGCTCCACGACAACGTCCCTACTTACGTTTCACAAATCACTGTCTGAAAATTAAACGAATTGAGCATCGAAGCTCTGATTCACTCACCATACTCCATAGAACTCACCCCAACAGACTACCATATTTTTAAGCACTTTGATAACTTCTTTACCCGGTAGAACCTTCGCCAATCTAGACCAGATAAAAACGGCCTTCGTCGACTTCATCGAATCTCGAGTACGCAATTTGTATGCTGATGGAATTAATCAACTTGTGTTACGTTATATAAAGTGCCCTGATTCAAATGACTCTCATTTCGATCAAACTGAATAAGCACTGAGATATTAAAATTTGAAGTGGAAAACAAAACTTCTGAAACAACATAACACAAAATAAACTAAATTGTTTTGTATTCCTCTACTTTTTGTATATTGACAGTGGATTGAAAATCCAGAAAGGTTTTCAGTTTGTGCCTGAAAGTTACTTCTTTGCATGATCTACACATCCATGTATAGAGTTACTTATTTCCCTCATCCTTTTTTTGTATCAAGATGAAGTCGTAGAAAGTCAAAAACTGTCTTTCCCAATAGATAAAATAACTCCAAATATAAATATCTGATTTGGTAATATGCGCATAGGTCTACTCTGCAGATGATCTTGTCATCCTGGCAAGGTCCACGTCGGAAAGAGTATCTTGTAATATCCTCCAAAGCGCGTTGGACGTTGTTCACAGTTGGTGCCTGAGGGAGCAGATGTCTGTCAACGCCAGCAAAACTGTGTTAATCCCCTTCACCAAGAGAAGAAAATTGGACGATCTAACGCCACTTTCCCTCAATGGTGTGGTCATTCAATTTGGAACGGAGGTGGAATATTTTGGCATTGTCCTTGATAAAAGACTCACCTGGAACGCTCACTTGGAAAAAGTTTTACACAAAGCCAGACTGTCTCTATGGACATGTCGATGGATTTGTGATAAAACTTGGGGTTGAGGTCCCAAACAAGTCCATTTGACTTATGTGATGATTGTCAGACCAATGATCACGTATGGTGCAATTGCTTGGTGGCCGAAGGCTTTACAGAAAACGGCACAAGCGAAGCTTTCTGGCTTACAGAGATAGGCTTGCTGGCTATCAGTAGTGCCATCAGTACTACACCATCAGCGGCCATGGAGATCCTTCTGGATCTACCTCCTATCCAAATTTTTCTGAAAAGAAAGGCTAGATGGACTGCATACAGACTTGTGTACATTGTCAATTGCACAAATCAATTCAATGCAGAGTGCAACAGACTGTTGGTTGACATTGGAAGTCACAGCATTCTGGAAATGACCTCTGACTTTATGCATCCAACTGTCAACTACGAACTGCCTTATAAAGTACTATTTCCGAGTAGAGAGGACTGGATCCTGCGGGAGAAGGAAATATTAAAAGCAGATAGTTGTTGGTTCACAGATGGATCAAAAATACCTTCCAGTTCTGTTGCAGTTCTGTTCAGTCGCAGACCCAGGACAGAGTTATCTACCTGCCTAAGAACTTATGCGACTGTATTTCAAGCGTAAATTTACGCTATTGAATTGTGTGCGGAGATATTGGATAAATCCAACCTCACTCACAAGTCAATAAAAATATTATCGGACAGTCATGCGGCGTTTGAAGCTCTTGGCTCCCACCAAGCAACGTCTAAATTGGTAGCAAACTGCCAAAAAGACTCTCCTCGATAGGAAGACTAAACAGATTTTCTCTGGTCTAGATGTCTGGTCTGGTCTGGTCTAGAGTGGAAGGCAATGAAGTTGCTGACTCTCTTGCAAAGGAGGGGGCTGCAAGCGGCTTCATTGGACCAGAACCTGTCATTAGCATCGCTTTGGGCTTTGCCAAACTAACACTTAACACCTGGATGGCAAGAAGAGTTATGGACTTCTGGCAGAATCTTCCAGGATTGGCTTACTCCAAGGCGTTCATCCCCCCTTCAAAGCTTGATTCCAAACAGTTGTTGGACTAGAGTAGGGATGAAATACGATGTCTAACAGGCCTTCTTACAGGTCACTGTCATTTGAATCATCACATGCAGAGACTTGGACTGTCGGAAGACAGTGTGTGTCGCCTCTGTCTGGAAAATGATGAGAAATGGAAATGGAGACCGAATCAGGTTCTTTGAGTTCGGCAGATCCGTACTCCCACCATCTGACCTGAAAGATCACTCACCATACAAACTAATCGGCTTCGTCAAGAAGCTGGGTTCATTTGGCCGAGTGTGAATAGGTGTGAGCCACAATAAACCCTTATGGGTTGCGGTGGAGGGTCGAATAGACCCACTCACTTTAGACCTATCTACCTACCTATAGGTCTACTCACATACACACACATATAATAAACAATTACAAGAAACGAATGCTCGAAAAAGAACTACTATCAAAGCGGGAATTTTGCAAGCAAGCAATAAATCAAAAGAGATGTGGTCCATGATTGATGATTTTAGAGGAAAGCAAAGGAAAGAGCAAGTTGATATACCTATAAACGCAAAGATACTGAACAATTACTATTGCTCTATAGCAGAAAAATCAACAAAAACCATACCAACTTCTCCTAATACACCGACTCATTTGGAGAACATATGGACCGCTGGTCATTTCACAACCTGCTGATGCAAATGAGCTTGAAGAAATAATTCAATCTTTCAGAAATAAAAAGGACGCGGGAATAGACGAAATTTCAATTATTTTTGCTAACCTTCCTGAAATGAAATGAAATGTTCTAGCGTTCGTAATAAACTCATCCTTCAAGACCGGAACATTCCCTTCCTGCCTAAAAAAATTGATAGTTATCCCATTGCACAAAGGTGGTGATCTCAGTGATCCCTCAAACTTTCCGGACTTTGACAATTGATGACGGCTATTTTGTTGAAGCTACATCTGTGAAGTTAGTTGTCATTTATTCAGCCTCTTTTACCTTTTACCAAATCACTAAAGGTGTTTTGTTTGGTTTTTCGGGCATCGTACCGAACACCGTCCATTTCACGGACTATTCGCAATGTGTTGGATGAATCTGAGTCCACTGGAGCAGTAAATGATCGAGCAACGCCCGTAAGTTGACGAAACGCCAGATCTGCCTAAAACATCGCCGCTATCTGTGTGCAGGAGAATCCAAGACAGACGACTTTGCGTCGCTAACAAGAACTTGGCCTTGTATACAGGCCTGCACCCAAACACAATTCAAGTGACTCAGGAACTGAAAGTTAACGAACATAGACAGCGACGTGTGTTCGCCGTATGGGTTTAACTTTCATAGAAAAATCATCTTCAGCGATGAGGCCCAGCTTCGGATGAATGGTTAGGTGAACAGACAGAATTGCCGAATTTGGGATGATACCAATTCACACGAGATCGATGAGCGACCAATGCATCCAGAAAAAGTCAGTGTTTGGTCTGAAATTTGGCCTGAAGGCGGGTTCAAGCGCAAAATTCCATGTATTTTCTTATGGAGCCAAACTTTCTGCAATTTTCATGACATCCAAGCGGAACCTTGTGAAACACCCAACTTAAGGTAAGTGTGCTTCGGAGAGTGGGATGGAATAAGTATCGTAGAGATTCAAAGAGCGTGGTACTCCGCCTTGTTCATCTACTGGTGGTTTGAATTTTCCGCTGTACGCGCGGTAGCTGAGAGGTTGACTGGATGACGGCAACAGTGAAGGAGTGAGCTATGAAAGTCTGAGGCCCAATTCACACAAAATGCACGTCAGACAGAGACGAGGCGCGAACCTTTGTTCCTTCCGTGTGAACTGGGCCTGAGATCCAAAAAACGACGCCAGAATGGACCTGCTCAAATTTGCACGTGTTTTTCCATCAGGAGTGAGCCAGAACTCTCACAGCTATATTACTGGTGAGCACTATTGGTTGATGATTACCAACTTTTTTCGGTCTGAATTGGATGTCATGTGCTTCCAATAGAACTGCGCTACGTGCCACACAGCTCATGCCACATTGAATATTCTACAGGAGTGATTTGAGGGCATGGTCATCTCACGTGGTGGTGATGTGTACTGGCCACCGAAATCGTGCATTTGACCCCGTTAGACTTGTGGAGTTTTTTGAGTCGCAGGTGTATGCTGATCAGCCACACAAACCACAGAGGTCACCAAAGTCATCATCATCATCATGTCAAACTCAGCTTGGATTCATGCGACACAGTCATGGAAAAATGGACGTTTCGGATGCGCTGCTCCCAGAGAAGTCGTGTCGGACATTTGAGCGATGTTATATTCCTCATAATGGCATCAAAAGATCTTTCAAATTAATAAAAATTTCAAATACATCTCACACACACTTAGTTTCATTTAAATTCAAAGAAACGAAGCACTTAACCCTTTCAAGCCGACATTATTTTTTTTCTGAAATACACATTATTGTACCAATTGAATTGTTGTTTGTATTATGAAAAACAAACAAGAAATGTTAAAAAAAAATTATTGTTTTGTTTTTGCAAAATTTAACAAAAAATGTGGTTCCAAATCAGGACCACAAGGAAAATCGAACACAAAACTTGAAAAAATCAAAATTTTTTGTGGAATTTGAAAAAACAGTTAGACTTTTCTGTCAAACAAAGTCCGACATTACAACTGGAGCAGTGCCATCTTGTTCGGTGGGGCTCCGAACGTGAACTACAATGTGCGCATCTGACTTTTGTACCATGAATAGGCATATGTGCACATTTGTCATACTTTATTTCAGGTGGAACTGATCTCTTATAGTGGTTTGGAACATCCTCCAAACTTTTTCTGCCTTTTTCAGGTATTGCTGGATCAGCGCCAATAAGTCCTGCGGCTACAGCTAGCCTGAAATCTTTCAAATTTAGACTTTTTGTGGGTGTCCGGTCTCTGAATATAATGAAGCTATTGACGATGCTCAAGTCTAAAAAGTGCCAAAACAATCGGTGCATGCAATATTTTGAGACGAACCAACTTTTTGTTTTCTAGAAACAGTTTGGACATCATCAGGACCATGAAAATAACTTGAAAATAATACAGGTTTATTATCCATCCAGATAAAATATTTCTTCTTTACTTATCTTCCAGAGACTAGTACCTCTGAGCATTTTATTTTTATTATGTCTTTGGGTTCTTCTTTTCGATTTTTCCTGATTGTACCACAATCATAAATATTTTCCTTCAACAAGTTACCTAACAAAGGGATAGTTGTGAAGAAGTTGTCAAAATATACCTTATGGTACTTGCCCATAAGCGGACGGGTCAAATCTTTCACCACTCTTGAGCTTAAGCTCTCTTAAACTCCATCATATTTCCCTGTATAGACTTGAAATTGCGATACGAATCCCGACTGATCTGCCAGTATGCAGATTTTATATCCTCTTTTGACCGGTTTCATAGGCATATACTGCCGGAACCCAATTCGGCCTTTGAATTTCACCATTGACTCATCTATACTTTGGTATTCGTTGGGTTTATAAATCTCCAAATAAGTTTTTGAAAGGATATCAATCAACGGTCTGAGTTTATATAATTTATCAAAACCAGCCTCACCCTTTTTAGGTTGAACTGTGTTGTCGTTCAAGTGTATATTGCTCAAGAGCCAGTCAAATAGATCACGAGACATGCTCGAAGAAATATATGGATCCCTCATCTGTATTGAAGAGGATCAATAATCTCTATAACTCGATTTCTTCGTGAGACCCATCATAAGATTTATACCCAGGAAACATCTCGTTTCTTCTGCGTCTGTTGGAAGAAACCGTTCGCCGTACCGCTGAGTTCCATACAATTTTGTTTGAAATATCAGAATATCAATGAGGTCCGGGGTGAACAATTGAAGGAAAATATCGGTGGGACTCTCAGCATCAACAGAAACACTTGGGCTCACATCTTGCCTAAACGGATGTGCTTTATTAGCACAATTTCCATCTTCAGTCCATTCGAAAGGTCTTGTAGCAAAGTTTATTAGAGGAAGTTCATCTTCGCTATCAAATTCATAATTTATTTTACTGCTTGCAATAACTCCTGACGGCAAAGGGTTTAGGAAAGACCCAATATCATTGACCCAGAACAAGTTATGTTCAAAAATTTATTGGGAAATAAAGTATCCAACCAACAGAACTCTTAGACACAAAATCACCTATCAATTTTCGCTACTTGATCTCCGCGAGCCTGTTAATAATAATTTATCATTCATCTTTCGGAGTGGTGGAAAGCTATATGTAATATAAAGTGTACTAGCAGCTCATAGATGGAATCATTCTGAATTCTCAAATATTGAACAGAGGTCATTTTTATATAGGAAGTTTCTACTATTCAGAAACCCACGTGTAGAAAGGGTGTATTCCAACTTTTTATATCTCCAACTTTTATATCTCTCTTTCACCGTTATCCGTTGACATAAGATTACGTCGTGGAGTATATGCAAAAGCTTCGGAAGCCAAACTATTATATTCGCCTATAGAGGCGACAATATCTGTTATTATTCAGGAGTATAAACTTCCACAATTTCAAATTGTCGAAAACTAAACCAATAGAGAATCTGCTAAAGTATAATAAAGAGCAAACAAAAAAGTCAACCCTGTGTGATATAAACCACTAAGAAGTCAAATAGGGCGTGTTCATGATGTTTGCCTACAAAATAAACAATCAATAGAAAACAATAAAATTCCTTAGATTGTCTTCATTTCGAAAAGTAGTCCATTTTTGTTTTCGAAATCTAAAAAATTCCTTTTCAAGAACAGCTATTTTTCTTCTGACACACACCAAAAACATAAAATTTCCTGATGTCATATTTGATATTTTGCATACCCACAGAATATTTTTTGAGAATTTAGTGCAGGTTGAAAAAACGGAAGAATGCATTCTAATTGGATGATATTGTTATCCAACATGTCCATCATTTGCTCACAAAAATAGTTTCTTCTATCAAACTCGACTTCCATGAGCTCCTGAGTAGGTATCATTTTATAGGAATGCATTTTATTTTCTTTTAATGTCAACTATCGATGTATGGCTAACATTGAATGTGTTGAATGTCTGTCTACTCGATGAATGTGGGTTACCTCAAACTCAAGCATCACATCTAATTTGAGTTTATCACACATTGCATTGGCAGCTGTTTTTTTATCTGTCTCACATGACCAAGCTCACGAAACTACTTCTCTATTCTGCGTATTGTTTCTTGAGATATGGGCGGTAAATTAGGAAATTTCTCATGAAATAGGTGAGCTACTCACTGTTATATTCGGGTTTTATATCCGTTAATCCAACCATCTGTCAGACTTGAAGTTAATGAACTTAACTAACAACTAATGGTGTAACATAAAGAACAAATCGACAAGGAGTTTTAAACTAACGTTGCCACGAAAAGTATTTACATGTTTTCAAAGGAGTGTATTATATCGAATTTTAGCAACCACATGATTTTGATTTATTTTATCTTAATTGTTGCAATAAACTCAAAACCAATAACATTTTTGGATAGAGAACAAAGAAATCTTTCAAACGATGTACAACAAGCCTATACTTCCTGTTTATAAAATTGGGGGTTGTATCAGTCATTCGACGGGGGTTCGAGTTAGGGGTGGTATTTTTTCGTTGAAGAATGTCAAATTATGATTCAAATCTGATATATTTCTGGATTTTGTTGAAATATGCACCGTAACTTGAATAATGAATTGATTCCATTTGGCTTTTACACACTGTATACTCTGCTCCCATGCAGAATGTTATTAAGGTGAAACCTCAAGACACTTAGAAATACAAGTAACATGATCAGTGAAAGTGGATCATATTTCTAGATCAATTGATGATCACGCATCGTAATCAAGTGAAACAAAAATTATCACCAAGTAACTTAGAAGAAAGGGAGAAGACTCAAAGAATCCGCTTATGTCCTTCCTAAAGGTAGCATTGTAGAAATGGATCCTACCTGGTTTCTATTGTTGAAGCGAGAGGTTCAAAACGGTAATAGAAACCTATAATAAATTAACCTGAAAACATCCTGTATGTTCATTCATGTAGACTATCAATATAATATCTGGAAAATTCATTTTTTGACGTATGCCAAATGGAATATAGCTGTTTATCACCAACTAACTCAAAAGGAAGAGAGAAAACTCAAAGAATCCGCATATGTCCTTCCAGAAGGTAGCATTGTGGAAATGGATCCTACCTGGTTTCCATTGTTGAAGCGAGAGGTTCAAAACGGTAATAGAAACCTATAATAAATTCACCTGAAAACATCCTGTATGTTTATTCTTGTAGACTATCAATATAATATCTGGAAAATTCATTTTTTGACGTATGTCAAATGGAATATAGCTGTTTATCACCAACTAACTCAAAAGGAAGAGAGAAAACTCAAAGAATCCGCATATATTCTTCCAGAAGATAGCATTGTGAGAATGGATCCTACCTGGTTTCCATTGCTGAAGCGGGAGGTTCAAAACTGTGATAGAAACATACTGTATGTGTATTCATGTAAAATATCAATATAATACCTGGAAAATTCATTTTTCAAATAATTTGAGGCTCAAGCCTTCCAAATATTTGAGGATATGGTGGCTTACGAGTTTCTCCATGATTTTTTATAACAGTGATAGAAAAGCGACTGGACTATAGTTATTTTCTTGCTCTGTTTGGGGACAGGCTGAATGCGAGCAATCTTCCAAGAAGAAGGAAAAACCCCTTCCTTATAAGACAGGTTGAAAAGTCTGCAAAACAGTGGTGCGAGTTCATTTGCGCACTTTTTGAGTACGATGACGGGCACTTCATCAGTGCCAGACACCTCGTTGATATTGAGCTGTTTCAAAAACCGCCTGACTAGGCACGGTCTAAAAGTAATTTAGGAATTGTGGATTCTAGTGTGGGTGGCGTCAGGTGTTGCCTTTTCCAGAAAATCGACTGTGGAATAGGACGCAAATACTAATGGATTTGCTTTTTCTATGGCTGTTGTTGCAATTGAGCCATCCGCTTGTGTTACTAGTGGTGAATCTGTGGATTTTGTAAAGTTCTGATTAACAGCTTCAGCTACCGATCATCAGGATCAAGACCCGTTGGAATTGGCAAGCAGTTTTTTCCCAATCCTCTGATTGTGAAGTTCTTGGCTTTGATTTATCTCAAGTTTGCAGCTGTTGCGAGCATTAAAAAACCTAGTTCGATTTTCGGCCCTGGAATTTTTGCGCCACTGCCGGTAGGCGAAATTTTTGGAGGCGAAAGCTTGCTCGCAATTTTTGTTGAACCAAGATTTGCTGTTAGAAGGTCGTTTCACTGAAAAAGGAATATATGCATCTATGGATGATAGAATAACTTCTGTGACTTCAGAAGCACAAGTGGATGAATCTTTAGAGCTGAAACAAACATCTAGCCAAAGGAAATTTTGGAAATGGTTCCGAAGATCCTCGAGTTCAAATTCCTGAACAGGAACCTCAATTTTTTCGTCACGGAAACGAGTAGAGCAGACTGGATATGACATTGAGTTGTTTCAGAAGATTTATCCGTTTTATGTCATGTATTTATGTAGATCCATATCTCTCTAAATATTCATTTCCCTGCGTCGTGGTGTATACCGATTGATTTTGTAGTCTATACATTGATGTTTTTTCCAACTTTTAATTATTTATCTCATTGCATCGCATTGCTATACTATGTTAATGAAAGAATTCAACGTTTGTTTGCAAAATTCCGGTCCGGAGATTTTAGCTCCGAAGATGAGCCGCGAAGTGGTCGACATACGGTTATCCAAGACAGGGATTTGAAGACCCTGATGGAGACTGACCCATGGGTATGGGTATCAAAATATCTGGTTTTTTTTCAATTAACAAATTCCATGAACACAAAAACATTGATTCGAATAATTTGAATATTAGTAATTTCACATATATTTTTCTGACAGCTCTGTATTCCTGCTGTGATTCGCATTTATGAAATTTTTGTAAGGTCATGCAAAGAAAGTTGTTCATTGTGCTTGATTGCTTTTTTTGGAGGAAATCGATGCAAGGGTTTTCGTGGCACTGAATTGAACCTGGTTACTTTGACTCCAATTTTCAATCATTTCTACATCCACCTATCAAGGTTGCATGTGATGTTCGCGCCTCCAATCAGGTGGATGGCTCTCTTCTGGATGGAATCCAGCAACTTTAGTGTATGTTTGAGGGCAGAGCTTCATACATGAGAACAATATTCCAAAAAAGGTTAATGTGAGCTTTATGAAGCATCAAAAGTTGCTGAGGTGTGTATAGTGTTCTAGTGTTCCAAGTTTCTGGGAGCAGCTTCTGCAATTCCAGCTACATGATTGTGCCAAAACATATTGGTATCCATTTTAACCCCCAACAAACTTGTCGAAGCAGAAAGCGATATTGTTTAATCTGAAATTATTAAATCCAGTTCGGAGACATTGATCTCCTTGGAGAAAACCGATACCTCGGTTTTTGAATTGAACCTGGTAACTTTCACCTTAGTTTGAAATCACCTCTAGATCCTTATTGAAATATACAACCTCCTGCTGCCGATGAAGATGTGCATCCGCAGCCGATTTCCTGAAATCCAAATGGAATGACGAGACAAATGTGCTGTCGTCAGCAAAGCTATACAGTGTGGTCCACTAAGTGTGCAACAAATGGGAAACTTTTTTATTAATGATTTCTCAGAAAATTCTATTCTTGACAAAAGTTGGTGCATGCTCCAAAACTTTACCAAGTGTACCAGGATAGGTCGAAAAATATAAAGAATGTTCAAATCAGTAGAGAGTAAAGTACCCTTATTTCAAAAAAAAAAGAAATATGTTGAAGAGAAGAGTTGCTTAGAATTGAAAGTTATGTTCAGATACGAAGTCATGGCCTGCTATTCAATTTTTTTCTTTTGGAAAATTTTGAATTACCTCCGTATGATACATATTTTTACTATTTTGATTTAATATGTATTTGAAGTAGCCACAATCAAATCAGTTCGTAGAATTATCAAATTGAAGTATATTTGTAAAATTTACTTGGATTTGTATTTTTTTAGGTGACCGTCAACTTCATGTTTGTTGCAACGATATTCAACAGAACTCTAGAATAAAACAAATACTCTTTTCAACGAGGCAAATACTTTACTAAGTATAATGTTCATATGAATAAACTGTCAAAATCTATCGCGGAGAGCCATGAACAAAAAAGAAGCAATAAGCGATAGTACAGAAAAATACAGTAGGTAACTTAACAACTTAACAGGTGCTAGCAATAAAAATTATCGAAGCGTCTCTGTATGTCCACCTTCTCTCTCGAAGCATCTAATTGTTCGCTCATGGAATTCGTTTAATGTAGATCGCAACACATTAGCGGGAAATTCTGTAATGATCTCGTGTTGAAGTTTCAAGCTCATCAACATTTGTTTGAAGGTGATTGACAATGTTTCGTAATGAATTTCACTAGTTCGGACTTCCATTGTCTACTATATAAAATGATTTGAAATCCCTGAAACAAGTAAAAAAGAATATGGATACCAGCTGTATAATAATATAGTTAGTGAAAATATCACGAAAACTGCGTTGGATCCAGCTCTCAGTTCTAGTGGTATTCAAATAACCACTGCTTAAAACTGCACGTTTAACATCACTATAAATAATTACCCTAGCAGAAATTAAAACTATGTAGGATGCAAGTATGAAAATACCGTCCCTATGAGTTATACTGTACCTACTTCTCAGTTTTAGTTCTTTAGTAAATTTTGTTTGTAAGTTTCATAAATAAATTATTTTTTGGTAATTTCATAAATGAATTATTTAAAAATTTGAGGGAGGCGGAAAAATCATATGTATAACATGGGGGTAAAGTGAATTTTCCTCCCTTGAATGATGAAGTAAACTTCATTCTCGGGAGGAAAAGTAACACTTTCCTCCCTTGTTATACAAATAGCTATTCTCGTTGGGGTCCAGAATATGGTTTTGAACCTCCTTGTCAATGGAAAAAAATACGGTTGTGGAGGAATAGTTTGAAAAAAACCAGTCATGTCATTTCTCTCAAGAGAATTGAAAAGAATCCACTCATTATAATAATTGGAGTTAATTTCATACAGTAAACACGAAACTCAGCGTTTACTTT
Source organism: Leptinotarsa decemlineata (assembly GCF_000500325.1). NCBI lineage: Eukaryota > Metazoa > Arthropoda > Insecta > Coleoptera > Chrysomelidae > Leptinotarsa > Leptinotarsa decemlineata. The sequence goes on along the minus strand of NW_019290966.1, from coordinate 26,423 downwards.
GCATTGAGGAGCAAAACCGAAACACCTAGTCTCTGTTACATGAACAATGGAGTCCACAACACCAACGCAGAACTGCAATCGCTCAGTTCATAGCAACACAAGGGCCGGGAGCCTTTCTCGAGCGAATAATTGCATATTGATGCTACTGACAGACAAAACATTCTCCCGCACAACCACTTCACAAATTCCGGCATGTAAATATTAATGACAAGAAAGATATTATTCATCCGAGTTCCTGCTATGCAATACAAACGTCTTGCGGTACAAAGTTAGATTCCCTTTGAGGGCTTTGTTGGCGAGCACAACTGAAATTCATACTGTATTGTGGTCACTGAAAGGTAGCAGACACATAGAGGGTTTTCGTGTCTCCAACTTGGATGGCAGAGTTAAATATTGCGACGCTTCATCTCTTTGCGTCTTGCACTTCAAAGCTCTCTAGGGAGGGAAGATAAGGAAGTTGAAATAGGAAACGTTGAGCTCTGTAGATCGTATTGAATATTGTGACATAAATAAACAAGTAAGCTCGCTATTCTCAGAATAACAATAACTGTACTGAAGAAAGTTGTTTGAAATTCGTTTTTTGCTCTTGGTTATTGGTCAAATTCCTTCATGAACTCCGTATGGAATTTCCACAGACACTGACTTCAATATATAGGGTCTTCCAATAGGAACTTCCGGACTTTGACAATTGATGACGGCTATTTTGTTGAAGCTACATCTGTGAAGTTAGTTGTCATTCATTCAGCCTCTCTTACCTTTTAGCAAATCACTAAAGGTGTTTTGTTTGGTTGTTCGGGCAACGTACCGAACACCGTCCATTTCACGGACTAATCTAATCGCAATATGTTGGATGAATCTGAGTCCACTGGTGCAGTTAATGATCGACCAACGCCCGTAAGTTGACAAAACGCCAGATCTGCCTAAAACATCGCCGCTATCTGTGTGCAGGAGAATCCAAGACAGTATACTTCGCGTCGCCAACAAGAACTTGGCCTTGTATACAGGCCTGCACCCAAACACAATTCAAGTGACTCAGGAACTGAAAGTTAACGAACAAAGACAGCGACGTTTGTTCGCCGAATGGGTTTAACTTTAATGGAGAAATCATCTTCAGCGATGAGGCCCAGCTTCGCATGAATGGTTAGGTGAACAGACAAAATTGCCGGAATTGGGATGATACCAATTCACACGAGATCGATGAGTGACCAATGCACCCAGAAAAAGTCAGTGTTTGGTCTGGAATTTGGCCTGAAGGCGGGTTCAAGCGCAAAATTCCATGTATTTCCTTATGGAGCAAAACTTTTTGCAATTTTCATGACATCCGAGCGGAACCTTGTGAAACACCCAACTTAAGGTAGGTGTGTTTCGGAGAGTGGGATGGAATAAGTATCGTAGAGATTCAAAGAGCGTGGGACTCCGCCTTGTTCATCTACTGGTGGTTTGAATTTTCCGCTGTACGCGCGGTAGCTGAGAGGTTGACTGGATGACGGCAACAGTTGTAACAGAGCATAAATAAGGCCCTGTATGTTATATTTCTAAAGTTACTTGAGATAGCACGTTTCCAAATATTCTGAGAATAGTAAAACTTACGACATGAACCATAAATGCCTAATAAAAATGAATTACTTGGGAACGAAACCTTTCTTTGTCAAAAAAAGAAATGTCTTTTCTCTTTTGGCGACATCATAAATCACACCCCTTGCAATCGATTATTCTTCAAAATTCTAAATGGACTTTTAACGGAAATAGACCATGTGTTTGCGATCTGGATGGAAAAGACCCGGGCCAATTCTGAATAATATTGGAAAGACATTAAGTTACTTGAACGAATATTTTTCAATAAAGAACATATATTGTAATTAGAAATAGAAAGGCAACATGAGAACTATCTCTTCCTCTGGACGATCGTCGCAAGTTTTTGATAGTATTTCTTGCAAATTTCATCAGCCATAGTAAACAATTACCCACGAAGAGATAATAATTGTACGGACAACTATCGCCATTCTCATGAAGGAAGGTCATAGCTTTATGTAAAGTAATGCACGCACCTCCATCATATTATATTTTAGGGTGAATAACTGAATTAATACAGATTGAAACATTATCTCATATTTTGGCTACAAGTATTGCCACCTTTTGACGGAACCCTTAAGTAAACCCCCGACAGAAGTGGTAACTTCAATTCTGATTTTGTGGGCGTCACCCACCCTCAGAACGAATAGATAGTAGGATCGATCTTTCGGATTGGTCCGAAATCGATAGTGGCACCCGATAACCAATAAAAAAAATCCAAAGTAAGAAAATATAATTTCTTAGGAGGGAGAAATAGTTGTAATGGAAAAAATTAGTCAAATACAAAGTTAGTTACATTTTGATTCTCAACAAGTAAACTTTCGTTTTTGTATCGAGTGTTCTGAAAAAGATTATTTCTCTCAGTTATTTTTTCAAGTCTTTCTTGTTGATTTCTTTGTTTTTCAAAAAGTGAGTGAAGCTTGTAAGTCTGCCATTTTATCGTTTCTCATCTATCAATCTATGCATCTACGGTCAGTTATTTGATCAGCTTATTAAAGTTCTTCTGAATATTAAAGTTCTCATCTCTCAAGTTATCTAGAGTTACCATTCTGGCGTACTTTTGGGGAAAAGTCAAGGTTAGCGATTAAAAGTTAATTTATTCCTCATCAATTATTATATGTAATTTCAGTAGAAGAAGTTTTCTTATCTCTTTGTAAATTATTTTTGTGCTGTTCTTATGTAAGTACATAATATTGTCTCTTGACCTTCCTCGCCAATAAATCAGAAAAGATATCATCTCTTGTTTTATTAAGCAAAGCAAAAGGGTTAAGTAAATTAGGTCAGTATAACGAGGAAGTGGGATTGATCTTTGTCCTCGCAATAGGATAAAAGATTTTAATCTAACAAGAAAAAGTCCTAGAAAATCATTAACTCGTCTTATAAGTGAAACTCACCCTCGATAGAAAGAGTGTTACCGTTCGAGAAGAACTGGGGAGCAGCACGTCAGCGAATCAAGGTAGGTGGAATCCAATGCTTTTCTTGATTGATATAGAAATTCCGAATTAGTAACGTAAGATTCTCCAGAAGTACCATCCATATTTGAAGTTGTAATCTTAAGTTGAAATTCGTCAATAAGTATTTCGATATCGATTTTTAGAATTAGTTATTTTTCTCAACGCCCAAGACAGAAGTCTCTGGTCAGTATTGAACCGACACATTACTCTCGTTTTGAAGATCTATCAAGTTCATAGATCACTTTCTCCAATGCGAACTCCCAGGCCAGCCGAAAATGTTACACAGTGAAGGAGTGAGCTCTGAAAGTCTAAGGGCCAATTCACACAAAATGCACGTCAGACAGAGACGAGGCGCGAACCTTTGTCCCTTCCGTGTGAACTGGGCCTGATGTCCAAAACACGCCGGAATGGACCTACCAAATTTGCACGTGTTTTTCCATCAGGAATGAGCAAGAACTCTCACAACTATATTACTGGTAAGCCCTATTGGTTGATGATTACCAACTTTTTTCGGCCTGAATTGGATGTCATGTGCTTCCAATAGAACTACGCTACGTGCCACACAGCTCATGCCACATTGAATATTCTACAGGAGTGATTTGAGGGCATGGTCATCTCACGTGGTGGTGATGTGTACTGGCCACCGAAATCGTGCATTTGACCCCGTTAGACTTGTGGAGTTTTTTGAGTCGCAGGTGTATGCTGATCAGCCACACAAACCACAGAGGTCACCAAAGCCAACAAAACTCATGTCAAACTCAGCTTGGATTCANGAAATATATGGATCCCTCATCTGTATTGAAGAGGACCAATAATCTCTATAACTCGATTTCTTCGTAAGACCCATCATAAGATTTATACCCAGGAAACATCTCATTTCTTCTGCGTCTGTTGGAAGAAACCGTTCGCCGTACCGCTGAGTTCCATACAAATTTGTTTGAAATATCAGAATATCAATGAGGTCCGGGGTGAACAATTGAAGGAAAATATCGGTGGGACTCTCAGCATCAACAGAAACACTTAGGACCACATCTTGCTTCATTAGCACAATTTCCATCTTCAGTCCATTCGAAAGGTCTTGTATGTCAAATGGAATATAGCTGTTTATTACCAACTAACTCAAAACGAAGAGAGAAAACTCAAAGGATCCGCATATGTCCTTCCAGAAGGTAGCATAGTGGAAATGGATCCTACCTGGTTTCCATTGTTGGAGCGAGAGGTTCAAAACGGTAATAGAAAGCTATAATAAATTCACCTGAAAACATCCTGTATGTCTATTCATGTAGACTATCAATATAATATCTGGAAAATTCATTTTTTGACGTATGTCAAATGTAATATAGCTGTTTATCACCAATTAACTCAAAACGAAGAGAGAAAACTCAAAGAATCCGCATATGTCTTTCCAGAAGGTAGCATTGTGGAAATGGATCCTACCTGGTTTCCATTGTTGAAGCGGGAGGTTCAAAACGATGATAGAAACCTATAATAAATCTTCCAGAAAACATACTGTATGTGTATTCATGTAAACTATCAATATAATATCTGGAAAATTCATTTTTTGACGTGTTTCAAATGGAATATAGCTGTTTACGAACAAGTTGACGTGTTTTAAGATTTTTTGACTATCTCTGTATCTAGGACTTCGAAAGAGAATTGCACTTCTCTTGTTTGTTGATGTGGTTGGTTTGGATCGAGTCACCCATTCAGGTTTCCATCCTATGTGGAGTAAATATTGGTTGGCATTTATTCAAAATCCTATTCAGTATCTTGCAAAATATATCTCTTTGTCTTTCTATATGCGAGATTCATTGTTTTTCACATAGTTTTTTCACTCACTAATAACTATATTCAAATGAACGAACGAATGAGTGACACCAAATATCTTTCTTCTTTTCCTTGTTCCTGTGCTGCCCACATTATTTTCTCTTAACTCCGCCCGAACAACCGATCGTCAGTAAGTCGCAATAATATAAATTTTTCCTTATATGCACCTGGGGATCATCGAGCACACTGTAATCACCCTCGTAATTTACTACATGATGCAATCGTAGGGTTCGCTGGGGAGGCACTCATCAGGGTCCCAACGTTGAATTACGTTGCGGTGGCTACATGAACCTGTGCCGTGGGAGCTTCTCTGCGGCAGTTTTTGGGGGCATATCGCGGTTCAGCGTGTAAAAAACGCGAATTTATTTCCTATGTTTTGCACCTTTTTTCTCATCTGAGGACTTCCATAGATTTTTCTGCAATTTGTTTTGAACCAATTCATTCTGAACCTACAATATAATAATAATCATGTTTATTCACTGAGAAAAAAGTTTAAAATAGTGTATCAATCAATAGTGATTAAGGTGATATAAGTAGATAAAATAATAGTTTCAAATTGTTTTTTTTTTCTTTTCTTTTCGTATAATTCAATATTTATATGGAAGTAGCTGTTTCAAGAGGACTTTCTTTCAGTTTGTGCCTGAAAGTTACTTCTTTGCATGATCTACACATCCATGTATAGAGTTACTTATTTCCCTCATCCCTCATCGTAGAAAGTCAAAAACTTTCTTTCCCAATAGATAAAATAACTCCAAATATAAATATATGATTTGGTAATATGCGCATAGGTCTACTCTGCACATGACCTTGTCATCCTGGCAAGGTCCACGTCGGAAAGGGTATCTTGTAATATCCTCCAAAGCGCGTTGGACGTTGTTCACAGTTGGTGCCTGAGGGAGCAGATGTCTGTCAACCCCAGCAAAACTGTGTTATTCCCCTCCATCAAGAGAAGGAAATTAGACGATCTAACGCCACTTTCCCTCAATGGTGTGGTCATTCCATTTGGAACGGAGGTGGAATATCTTGGCATTGTCCTTGATAAAAGACTCACCTGGAACGCTCACTTGGAAAAAGTTTTACACAAAGACAGACTGTATCTATGGACATGTCGATGGATTTGTGATAAAACTTGGGGTTAAGGTCCCAAACAAATCCATTGAATTTGTGTGATGATTGTCAGACCAATGATCACGTATGGTGCAATTGCTTGGTGGCCGAAGGCTTAACAGAAAACGGTCCAAGCGAAGCTCTCTGGCTTACAGAGACAGGCTTGTCTGGCTATCAGTGGTGCATCAGTACCACACCGTCAGCGGCCATGGAGATCTTTTTAGATCTACCTCCTGTCCACATTTTTCTGGCTAGATGGACTGCATACATACTTGTGTACATTGTCAATTGCACAAATCAATTCAATGCAGAGTGCAACAGACTGTTGGTTGACATTGGAAGTCACAGCATTCTGGAAATGACCTCTGACTTCATGCCTCCAAGTGTCAACTACGAACTGCCTTATGAAGTACTATTCCCGAGTAGAGAGGACTGGATCCTGCGGGAGAAGGAAATATTAAGAGCAGATAGTTGTTGGTTCACAGATGGATCAAAAACACCTTCCAGTTCTGTTGCAGGTGTTTTCAGTCGCAGACCTAGGACAGAGTTATCTACCTGCCTAGGAACTTATGCGACTGTATTTCAAGCGGAAATTCACGCTACTGAATTGTGTGCGGAGAGATTGGATGAATCCAACCCCACTTACGTCAATAAAAATATTATCGGACAGTCAAGCGGCGTTTGAAGCTGTTGGCTCCCACTGAGCAACGTCCAAATTGGTAGCAAACTGCCAAAAAAGACTCTCCTCGATAGGAAGACTAAACAGATTTTCTCTGGTCTGGATTTCTGGCCATACTGGCGTGGAAGGCAATGAAGTTGCTGACTATTTCGCAAAAGAGGATGCGGCTTCATTGGACCAGAACCTGTCATTAGCATCGCTTTGGGCTTTGCCAAACCAACACTTAACACCTGGATGGCAAGAAGAGTTATGGACTTCTAGCAGAATCTTCCAGGATTGGCTCACTCCAAGACGTTTATCCACCCTTCGAAGCTCGATTCCAAACAGTTGTTGGACTACAGTAGGGATGAACTACGATGTCTAACAGGCCTTCTTACAGGTCACTGTCATTTGAATCATCACATGCAGAGACTTGGACTATCGAAAGATAGTGTGTGTCGCCTCTGTCTGGAAAATAATGAAACTGCAGAGCATATACTTTGTACCTGCCCCGCTGGAGACCGAATTAGGTTCTTTGAGTTCGGCAGATCCGTACTCTCACCATCTGACCTGAAAGATCACTCATCATACAAACTAATCGTCTTCGTCAAGAAGCTGGGTTTATTTGGCCGAGTGTGAATAGGTGTGAGCCACAATAAACTCTCATGAATTGTGGTGGAGGGTCGAATAGACCCACTCACTTTAGACCTATCTACCTACCTATAGGTCTACTCACATACACACACATATTATGAACAATTACAAGAAACGAATGCTCGAAAAAGATCTACTATCAAAGCGGGAATTCTGCAAGCAAGCAATAAATCAAAAGAGATGTGGTCCATCATTGATGATTTTAGAGGAAAACAAAGGAGAAAGCATGTTGATATACCTATAAACGCAAAGATACTCTCTATAGCAGAAAAATCAACAAAAACCATACCAACTTCTCCTAATACACCGACTCATTTGGAGAACATATGGACCGCTGATCATTTTACAACCTACTGATGCAAATGAGCTTGAAGAAATAATTCAATCTTTCAGAAATTAAAAGGCCGCGGGAATAGACGAAATTTCAATTATTTTTGCTAACCTTCCTGATACCACATTAAATGTTCTAGCGTTCGTAATAAACTCATCCTTCAAGACCGGAACATTCCCTTCCTGCCTGAAAAAATTGATAGTTATCCCATTGCACAAAGGTGGTGATCTCAGTGATCCCTCAAACTTTCGTCCTATATGTCTCATTCCCACTCTAGGCAAGCTGGGGATCATCGAGC
>NW_019290966.1:1521-18421 GCF_000500325.1 Leptinotarsa decemlineata | reverse complement strand
TTCATTTAATTTGAAATTGCTTTTTGTGAGCTACTAAAATCAACTGTATACCAATCATTTGCCTCTTCTAGTAGCGGCTTCAAGTTTTTCACTATATACGAAATTTCGCTGTTATATCTCATCTCCAAAACAATAACTTGTCCTATTTTGCACAGATCACGTTGAAAATTAAATTTGTTGCGTTCTTGATTGAGTTCAGTAGTGAAATAATTTTTGTAATGTTTTTGGGCAACTGTCATTAAAGTGACATTTTCAATGGTTGTCAAGAGTATTAAAAGATGATGTTTACAAAGTAGCGCTATAAAAATATTTTCAACACTAGTGTTGAAAAATTATAGTAGTGATTTTTTCCGACCAAATAGCAATAAACAAAACATACTTATTCGAATTGAAGGGGTTATAGTTTTGGGAGTGATCAATGTTTGGGAAAGAAAGTTCTTGGCTTTCTTCTACTCCATCTCGATACAAGAAGAGATGAGGGAATCTTCCAAAGAAAGGAAGTAAGTAATCAATTCGAAAATAAGTATCTCTATACATGGATGTGTAGATCATGCAAAGAAGTAACTTTCAGACACGAACTGAAAAAAAGTCCTCCTGAATGACATAAGCATATCAAGCTTATTCCGTGACATTAAAAATCGTAATTCATGAATGAATTGTGTGTATTTTCTATGTTATTCAATTTGGAGAGCCTTAGGGCAAGTGTCTTACGGCGAAACCTCGATGTATACCAGTGAGGATGACAGTGTTTCATGTAAGTGCAATTTGTTACCATTCATTTGAAGTAGAACTCATGTGAATGATATCTGATTTTATTCCACAACGAATATTTGAAATACAAACTGAGTAAAGAAAAGTATCTTCTGTATAATTCAGTGTTCATATAGAAGTTTTTGTTTCGAAAGAATTTTTTTTCTTTCGTGTAATTCAATGTTTATATAAAAGTAGCTATTTCAGGAGAACTTTTTTTCAGTTTGGGTCTGAAAGTTACTTCTTTGCATGATCTTCACATCCATGTATAGAGTTACTCATTTTCAAATTGATTACTTCCTTCCTTTCTTTGAAAGATTCCCCCATCTTTTATGTATCGAGATGGAGTAGTAGAAAGCCAAAAACTTTCTTTCTAAAAAAATAATTATTCGATTTTCAAGAAAATTTTATCATGAACAATAGATATAGATACAATTGAATTCTGTTACAAATGTATTATATACATTAATCACATTATTATTGTTATTTATGGACATTAATATGAAAAGTACAATTAGAGCAACTGCTGATATCAATACCTTGCGATTTGAGGAACCTTGTAATGTATTTAAACTAGCTGAGTTGACAATTTCATGGGCATTAACATTCAATTCTTGAAGTGAAGAGGATGATGCTATAACGCTGGAGCTAGCTGTTGGCAATATTCTTTCAGTTATAGCTTTTTTATAAGAAAACGATTGATCGATGTAACCCTCAGCTACTATTGTATACTTCCATCCTCCGTGCTTCTTAATATTTGCTCCTGATTCTGCTAGCAAAAAAGCAGAAGACTTTCTCAAACAGTGACCTGTATATTCCTTTGGTTCCGGGAGGTTCAGAAACTCAGTTATAGAGCATTTCCCCAAACGTGTTTGATACAACTGTGTTGGCACTGCATTTATAATTTGAGAATTTTGAGAAAAACTTTGATGATTGTTAACAGAAGGGTGTAGTCAATGTTTTTTCCAACAATGCGAAAATAATGAACTATTATCGTATTTTCGTTTTTGTATTTGTAGTTTGAACAATCAATCTTTTATCCATCAATTTAATGTCTATCAATGAATGGCACAGCTCTTCACGCCGGCAGGCTCCATATATTCCGAAAATAGCAACTTTCATCATGAAATATTTTTTATCTAGCGCCTCATTTATAAACCTCTTGACTTGTTTCCTGCTCACTCATCATTGCTTGTTCATGATTTTTTGACCAAAAACAACACCGTAATCATGCCTCAGCCATCGTATCAACCAGATTCGGCCTTCTGCGACTCCTTCCTTCTCCCAAGATTGAAAAGACTTTAAAAAAAAACTTCGTTCTAAGACGATTGAGGAGGTAAAAACCGAATCTCTGACAGAGCTCAGGGTCATACCGAAAAGTTTATATCAGAATTGCTTCGGAGATTGGAAAAACGCTGGCATAAGTGTTTCATATCTGAGGAGGACTACTTTGGAGGGGACAAAATCGAAGTTGATGAATAAATGAATATTTTTTGGGGAAAACGAACGAATCAACAAAATAGTGGCCTTTCATTCTTTTTAAAGGAGTTCTCCCTGTTTGACCTGATCTATGCGGTACTGAAGTTTCCTCTATATTGATACTGATTGGTTCTGTAAGCCACGTCAGCCTGTTTTTTTTTAAGAGCGATACTATTGATGGGCTTGTTGTTGTAGTTTTTTGAAACGAAACATTTTATATTCAACAATTCTTGTGTAAACTATCAATTCAACTTGAAACAAAGTTTTTGTCACAATGACCTGATATGAGGTAATGAGCTTGAGGTCACCTCAGAAGATGGTCAAAATGGTTGCCTTGAAACTCTTGAAATACGAACAGTAATATATAGATGACACAAATGAGGCTGAAGTTTCCTGAAATTACTTTTTTTTATTGAAAAATCACGGGAATATGGGCTTCTATAAGGAACAAAATACTTTATAATGATCAACAGTAACTTGTGAACGACATCAGAGCTGAAGCATCTGATTAATGACGAACTTTACCAAATTGATAATTGTAATGGAACACGTATTTTGCTATGTACCCTTCCTTTTATTTTTTTAAAAAAATTCAAACTTGGGATAATAAAACTATTGCATGAATACTTCATTTTGAAGTTAAATTGACAGATGAAACTTTCAAGATGGCGACTAGGCGCCATCTGGGAAAAAAATAAATAGAAAGGGGGGTCTTGTGAAACATCTTTTTGAAGCACCTGACACATGCTTCACAACCCTAAAACATGTCAATATCGTCAACTACTACAAAATAGCGGAACTTTTAATAATTGTCTGAATATATTGATATTTAATTACCTGATATGAGGTAATAAGCTTGAGGTCACCTCAGAAGATGGTCGACATACGAACAGTCTATCCAATATTTCACGCCGAACATTTTCGAACACAGTAACTTCAATATCTCTACAAATATTTATTATTCTCTGCCATATATCCAATATTGGAGCCGGTTCAGTTTCGTACACCTTTTGCTCCAAATAGCCCCATAAAAAATCCAAATGTGTCAAATCTGGCGAGCGGGCTGGCCATTCTGTAGGGCCTCGACGGCTAACAACCGGGAAAAACAGTATCCAAATAGTTTTGTACTTGTCTGAAGTGATGTGGTGGTGCTCCATCTTGTTGAAATAGAATATCCATATCGAATTCATTAGGATTCGCTTCGACGATTTCAGTGATGGGAGGGACAACAGTAGTACCGAATTCTTCGACAACGGACAAACCAATTTCAAAAATTTCATAGAGGTAATAGAGAGGCGCAAAAAGTAGTTTACAGCATATTCAAATGCAAATGCACTGTTAAATTTTGATCAATGAATAGAGGTCCTACAATATGGTTTTCCGGTATTCCTGCCCAAACGTTAATTTTTCCTGGATATTGAGTATGTGTTTCCCAGAAAACGTGAGGGTTAGTGTCACTCCAATAATGGGAAACAAAAAAAAAACTTAACAAACCTTATAAAAATGTTGGAATCGCCATATGACAGATAAACAGAATATTTTCAAAAATATCGATATTAATGTGTTTGTCTTCAGGAGATTATTGAATGTTCCGCCATTTTGTAGTAGGTAAATATATTGACTTTATATTCTAGATTTGTGAAGTATTCATCAGGAGCTTCAAAATGATGAGTGAAAAGACCACCCTTTACATGTAATTTTTTCCCGGATGGCGCCGAGCCGCCATCTTGAGAGTTTCATCTGTCAATTTTACTTTGAAATGAAGTATTCATGCATTAATTTCATTATCCCAAATTTCAATTTTTTGAGTTGACCCGTTGAGGAGGCACATTAAAAAAATGCACTGTATAATAGCTTTATCAAGCGTATGCATACTCACGAGTATAAACACGCTTGATAAAGCTATTGTATATCGATTGCGGTTCTGTAATCTGTCCAGTGAAAATCTTCAAGTGGAGAAAATGAATTATTGGCAATCATACAATAATAAGCAGCTACTTGAACTTTCTCCGTCAACGAAATCTTCGAAACGAAAGAAAATTGAAGTTTCGCCATCCTCAACCGACCTCTCGAATGTGAGAATCATCACTACGAACGAAATTACCTTGATAAAATAAAATCCTAAGAAAGACAGGAGCTTTTCCTCGAAAAATTCCAGAATGAGCTCTTGAGTGCCAAGCAGGGCGATTCCTACGATAAGGTGGAAGCTCCTGCAAGCACTGCGAACCATTTGTTAGCATAATTTATTGCCACTCGAGGTCAATTCTTGTTCATGAGGGTTAACTAATAATTCTACGACCAAACAAATCCCGTTAATTGCTTTTCTGTTGATTTTGGGAAAAAAGGCTCTCCTTCGGAAAAGTTCTTGAGGTAATTTCCAGTGGATGGATTTCATTATTCCTGCAGCGTACTCAAAATAATTGAGGTCCATACAATATACTAATAGTTAGTGAAGTCGGAAAACGATATTTATATATCATATCACATAAAGTAATTTGTACACATGTAATATACATACATATATTTTTTACATTATCGGAATTATCGGAAACCATCGACTTCATGTTGATACCAGACACTACCGTGTACTGACGAGTGGGCAAACAGCCCGAAACCGGTCTGCAAGTGTGTTCCAATAATTGAAAATTTATTGCGGCAGTTGTATCGCCAAAAGTATATGCAGGAATAACTTCAGTGAAGAATCCTGCACTGACACCTGTCGGATATAATCCAACGCCTTTCGTGGTATTAGCCAGGGAAGTAGTTGTTTTCTGATAGGTGTCAGTCCATCAATCTACAGTGTAGGGAGTTGGGACTGGCCTGAACGAATTGTTCCTTTGGTATAATATCCTATATTTTCCAGTAGAACTTCTAGCTTGAAAGCAAACTTTTGAGAATTGAATACAGCGGCAGAAAGTTGATGAAAGCTTGTGTGTCAAAACGTTTGCAATCAACAATGACTATGATAACATTCTGATGAATTCTCTACTATTCAAAAAACTTCAACTTATGTTGGGCTATGGAGAGGTCAATCGATTATGTACCGTTTCATTACTCGTTTCTTGATCTAGAGTGGGAAAGCGGTACCAAAGCCCAGTTGAAATGAGTAGATCATGATTTGTTGAGGCAAGGGTACAGGTTGGTTCTTGTTTTTTTATTATAAGTCCTGAAAATAGTCGTGTGATTCAATGTTTATATGAAAGTAGCTGTTTCAGGAGGACTTTCTTTCAGTTTGTGTCTCATTTTCAAATTGATTACTTCCTTCCTTGCTTTGAGATAACAAAAATAGGTTTTCGACAAAGATAAAGTAACGAAGTGTCACCCGTGGGTGTTTTTCAACTTGACCATGGAAATACAATATTAATTTACAATTTTCTTAATTATCTTAGCTATAATATCTACGATGAGTATAATTCTATTACATTGTAGAATAATTTTGCTGTCTGAGATCTATCAAATTAATTAGTATCTTAAATTCATAAAGTGATTGGTCATTATCCGTTCTGTAGATTCAGCGTTCGACATTTTTAAATCATATTGAGCTGATAATAGGGATTTCAACTTTTTTTTCATCAGAGTATATGTACTGTAATCATGGAGAAGTTGATTATAGGACTCACAGGCGTTGTTCGTGAAAGATCACTGAAAAATGGAAGTTTTATGTTTGTACATTGCCAGTTACCCTGAGTTACGAGTGTTATAATCACTCAGATTCCCTATTTTAATTAGTTTGTCATATAGATATGTTGGTGTTCTATATTTCAGTACTTTATGAGTCATATTCAAAAGATGTAATTTTCTCATATCTAACAGTTTCAGTTTTCGCATTTCCCGATATTTATGACTTATGTGCTCATATTTACGTATTCCGAAGGAAAGTCTAATACAAGAGTTCTGTATTTTTTGAAGTCGACTACTGTCAACACTCAGAAGAGCATGTCCATAAATGTAGTCACAGTAAACCAGTTTCGATAATATACGAATTTTCAGAGCGGAACTCATGAATTGTCTACTTGGATAAAGTTGTTTGAGTGTATTATATGAACCTCGGCAAAGTTGATTGACATGTTTCGTAAACCTCAATTCATTGTCTAACCAAAGTTCGAAATATTTTGTTTCATTTTTTATGGGAATTTTTTCCCCACCCAAAATGATGTCGATTGAGGTACTGGCTACATTACGTTTGAGTGCACTGCACACAATGCACTGGACTTACTCGTGTTCAACTTCAGATTATGTGCTACAGATACATTTATCAAAGAAACCAGATCCGAATTTAAAGCCGCGGTAACATCGGGTTTCACTTCATTGAAAGATAAGTAGTACAGCTGGGTATCGTCCGCGTAATGGTATATGCGGCAGAATTTGACGAACGAATGAAAATCTGAGATGTACAAAGAAAATAACAGTGGGCCCAATATTGTTCCTTGCGGAACGCCACGGCTCAAAGCAAGGTTCTCTGAGGATTCAAGGTCATAAACCACTCTCTGTTTTCTTCCCTTCAGGTAACATTCCAATAGTTTCACTGAATCAGGGTAGAATCCAAATAATTTCAATTTACTAATGAAAACCTCATGATCCATGGTATCAAATGCCTTGCTGTAATCCAACAGGATCAGACAAGATTTGCATTTATTTTTCACAAGCCTTGTCCACAAGATTCATTCTTAATGACAATAAAGTATATTATTATTATCAGACTGCATGAACTCTAAGTATATTTTATGGTTGATCGTTAAGAACTGCAAAACACAAGCATTCTATTTTTACTTTGTATCCTTACTGATAGAAAGAATACAATGATATACTGCATCTCATTAAAAAACTAATATCAATATGACGTGTTCTCACTAGATGCAACTTTTTTTCATTACACCCTTTCATTTTCAATTTCCAATGAGTGGTTCCGTATCATGAATTTTTAAAACCCCAAAATTGACTCAGGTTCATGCAGTTCATGGAGCACACACTCAGTCTTTTTCAGTCTGCACTTTCTTCAGTTTTTCATGACAGTTTCAGGCCAGGCTCGATGTCACTTTTGAGTTTTTCGATGTCTCGAATGTAGTATTGCTGTCTGCCAAAATATTTATCCATTCATTTTGTTGAGGCTTCAAACTGATATTTCCATCGTTTTCCTATTTTTGATCATTTGTACAATTGATCCCCTATATAACTGAACAATCATCTCATTTTTAATCTATCATTTAACAACTCCACCAGATTTTAATCACCAGACGATAAAAATTCTCCTCACTCGACAGCCAAAAGCCCCACCGTTACAGGTCACACGATATTTCATATTTTCCATCACATATACCAAATAACTATCAGAACAAAAAGTAATCAAGTCCCGCATTCTTTTTCTCGTCCACGAGTTTGTCGGAACAACAGTTCCATCTACATTAGCAATAAATCTTTCAAAAATAATTTCAGGATTTCACAGACCATTTATTCCTCGTCCACCGATTTATTCGCGTTGTTTGTGAAAATCCGCTTACGACGATAAAAATCAAATAGGTGTCGTGTTTCGAAATTTGTTTTCGTTATCTAACTATATAGTTGAATTTTCGCTGGAATAAATCACACTGAAACTCTATAATATTGACAGATATTCAGGAGAAAGAAACTACTCCATAGTCGAATCAAGGAAGGTTTTTCTCGGAAGTTTTCAGAGACTACTCCGATTTTGATGATTTTTCCAAATTTTAATTTGTTCGTATCATTTCGAATCAGAAAACAGAAATATTCATTTTGTTCAAACAGAATATACGATAATTGAAAACTAGAGCCGAACACAACGCATTCATGAACAAACACCGGATAGCACTGTTTCGACCCGCCATAGGTTACATCAGTGGTGCTAGACCAAACCACAAATGCAATGCTGGACTCAACCTGAGTAGAGGCGATGACATCTCCTTTGACGAAAACGCCATCCATAAGACCTACAGAGGTTAGGTTAGGTTTGGTCCAAAGTGAGTGGGTCTATTCGATCCTCCACCGCAACCCGCAAGGGTTCATTGTGGCTCACACCTACACTCGTTCAAATAAACCCAGCTTCTCAACGAAGCCGATTAGTTTGTATGGTGAATGGTCTTTCAGGTCATATGGTAAGAGTACGGCTCTTCCGAACTCTAAGAACCCAATTCGGTCCCCAGCGGCGCAGGCACAAAGTATATGCTCTGGTGTTTCATCATTTTCCAAACATTAGCGACACTCACTGTCTTTCGACAATCCGAGTCCCTGCATATGATGATTCAAATGACATTGACATGTAAGAAGTCCTGTTAGACATCGTAGTTCATCCCTACTGTAGTCCAATAACTAATTGGTATCAAGCTTCGAAGGGTGAATAAACGCCTTGGAGTGAGCCAACAGGTTCTGGTCCGATGCAGCTGGTTGCAGCACCCTCCTTTGCAAGGGAGTCAGCAGCCTCATTGCCTTTTAGGCCAGTATGGCAAGGAATCCAAATCTGAGACAATATATTGAGTCTTTCTATCGGGGAGGGTTGTTTTTGGCAATTTGATACCAATTTAAATGTTGCTCGGTAAGAGCCGATATCTTCCAATGCCGCTTGACTGTCCAAGAATATTTTTATTGACCCGTGTATGAGGTTGAATTCTTTCAATCTCTTCACACACAATTCAATAGCGTAAATTTTTGCTTGAAATGCAGTCGCATAGGTTCCTAGGCAGGATAATAGCACTGTCCTGAGTCTGCGACTGAAAACACCTCCACCAACCGGAAGGTGTTTTTGATACATCTGTGTACCAACAACTATATGCTCTCGATAATTCCTTCTCCTGGAAATCCAATCCTCTCTCCTCGGGAACAGTAATTTATACGGCAGTTCGTAGTTGACAGTTGGATGCATAAAGTCAGAGGTCATCTCCAGAATTCTGTGACTTTCAGTATCAACCAACAGTCTGTTGCACTCTGCATTGAATTGATTTGTGCAATTGGCAATGTACACAAGTCTACATGCAGTCCATCTAGGCTCTCTCTTCAGAAAAATGTGAAGAGGAGGTAGATCTAGAAGGATCTACAAAGGACTCAATCCTCGAATAATAAAGATGAACGAGGCTCCCCAAGGCGGCCTGTTGCGTAGCCAAGCTTCAACATCGATAGCCAACGAGTTTCGTCATCTGTTTTTGACGGCAAGGCAACCAAGCGGAAACCAGAGCTCAAACATGACGCATTCATGATCCAATACCAGTTAGCAATGTTTCGACCCGCCATAGGTCTCATCTCAGAGCCGGACTCAACTGTTCTTGAGGAACAAGCATGATCAAGGCGATGACATCTCTTCTTATGAAGACACCATCTATAGAATAGACACAGAACTCAATCTTTGAATATCAAAGGTAAACGAGTCTCCCCAAAGCGAGCAGTTGCGGTGGGTCTTAACAGCGCTGTCTTATGATAGATCATAAATGCATTCTGTTTGGAATCTGGTTTTCAACAAGTTGTCTTGCAGTGGAAACTGCGGTGAAAGACAAAGAACGAATAACGCCGGGGGTCGATGTCAAAGCTTCACTTGTTTTGTCCTCTTGACTAAAAATTGTTTTATGAATTGACTGGCCAAAAAAATTCCTTATTTTGTGTTGTTCAGGAGGTATCTATATCAAGATACAATTCGAACCAGAAAAACAGAGCATTCGTGCTCTTACACCGAATCTCGCTGTTTCAATTTGTCATAGATCTTGTAATCATTACTAGACTGAATCGCAGTCCTTGATGAGTATCATGTGTATACTGAACTCCTACTTTGTTCATCCAAGATGAACAAGAGTCGCCACCACCATAGTCGATTGCGATAGCAGAATGAGAAATTGTTTTATGCTGTTTTGTGTAGCTTCCACTGCAAGGCAATTAGATGAAACGAAACCTGAAAAACCCTTGTTTGCAACAGACTGCAGTGGTGAATCTAGGTTATCGAATTGGATGGTTTCGAAAGTTTTTTTCGTTTCATTGTCATGTGTTTTTGTAGCTCCATATCTCAAAAAATATTAATTCTACTTTATCATGGTGTATACTGTTCGACAGAATTTTATACTCTATACGTTGATGCTGTTCATTTTTATCTTGATGTTAATGTTTCACAGCGCAAAAAAACAGGCAGGCATTGAGCAATGATGATATCATTGAATGCACTATTCGACGTTGGTTTGCGAAATTTTAGCTTCGAAGATGAGTCCCGAAGTGACAGTAGTTCAGCCCAAGGATTCGAAGACCCTGATGGAAACCGAACGATGCGTAGGATGTATGTTTTTTCGGTGGTTTTCAACAACCTTGATTGTCCTCATTGATTGTCTAGAATATCGAATAAAAAAGGTTTGAGATTTGTCTATCTTCTATAGATACTTTCATGTGAAGTGTTCAAGTGACTTGGCATATTTGATTCCTGAATGATACTTGAAGGAAATCCATATCACAACTCATTACAGTATATTGTATGATTTTCACTGTTTTACAAAAACCGCGACACGTGTTTCGCTATACAATGGATTTCTCCATCGTAGAATGAAAGTTACTTCCAAAATACAACTATTTTACATTCTAAAATATTACCTACTTGTATCCCTACTTTCTAATGAATGAATCTACCTGGAATGGACAGGTATAAATTCATTAACTATATGAATAAATTAAATTTTCTCACCTGGAAATAAACAGATTTAATAATGGCGAATAACTAAGTTCATAAGATAATTGAGAGTTTTTGAATTTGTTCATTTCCATACTCTCCAACAGGTTGAGTTTTATTCCTTTCTTCTGGAAATGGAGGTGCTTGAATTCATGGTTGAACTCATGCCCCTCTGTGATTGAATGAGTGGCAGATGTGGAGTTCATTTTTCCATTCTGGAAAATATTTGGATCTATTTTGAACTATATAGGCAAACTGGAAGAACGTTCAAAGCCCACATAAAGGAACATACATTACATCAGCACAAAGTAAGCGCTATTTCCGCTCACTTTGATGAAATTCAATGAGTATTCAATTCAATATTAGAGTTTGAAGTAGACTCAAAAAACAGATAAAACTTTTAAAACACCCTAAAGTATAAAATAGGTTTGATTACTCCAATTATCCCATAAATTATGACTTAATTAACAGACATGTTTATGCTTTCTTATATCAGTACAAATATAAACTCATACTCTTACTCCAACATGACATATATCAATATATAGAAAGTTACAAAAACCAATCAATGTCCAAAAAACAGCTTCCAAATACAATGAAGAAGTATTCAAAATTGGCATAGGTTATGTGATATTTTAAATACAAAGCCTGAGATCCAGAAACGTATCACTCGGAGCACCACCTCCTTTCAGTTGGCGAAACACTGTATATTCTGAAAATGATTATTTAGGAAAAAGAGGAGAAGGAAAAACGAATCTGAGGTTGAACCTATATGGAGAAGAAGAACATGAGACATGGTCCCAGATTCTGGGACCAAGTCTCATGCTTTTTCTTATGGTGCTTCATTTTAGTCATTTTGAATTATTTTGTGGTCATTGAAACTGGTTGGTGAGGAAGGTTGGTCGATGAAAGACGTTTGACAGTTGGGGAAATCGCAGTTATAAATGATGGCTAGCCTGATTTCAGTAGGGAAAAGAGTGAGAGGAGTGAGAGGAAAAGAAAGAAAAAGAGGGGCTACGATGTAAACAGGAGTCAAAGGTCGATCTTCATGTAAATATTGCAATAGATGCAAAAATGCAATCTTGTAAATTGTATGGTAATATTATGTTCTTGAAGCAATTATTCGTCATAAGTGTATTAGTTACATGCGCTAAATTCCTTAAATTTTTAGTATATATACTGAAAGTTTACACTGTTAACGCTAGAGGTAAGTTGTTTAATTTTGACCCACCATTAGGTTCTTCAAAAGTTGTTATTTATATGCTTTTTCTTTACAGGAAATGAGGATGTGACTGAACTAATGGTCTAGGACAACTTGATAACTATACAACTATAAAGAAAGAAAACAAAACATTGAATTCAACCTCATACACAAGTCAATAAAAATATTGTCGGAAAGTAAAGCGGCGTTAGAAGCTCTTGGCTCCTACCGAGCAACTTCTAAATTGGTGGCAAATTGCCAAAAACGACTCTCCTCGATAGGAAGACTCAACAGATTGTCTCTGGTCTGGATTCCTGGCCATACTGGCCTGGAAGGCAATGAGGCTGCTGACTGAGGGAGTCAGCAGCAAAGGACAGTGTTGTCAGCAGCTTCATCGGACCAGAATCAAAACAACATTGAACACCTGGATGGCAAGAAAATTTATGGACCCCGAAGCTTGATAGCAAACAGTTGTTGAACTACATTAGGGATGAACTAAGATGTCTAACAGGCCTTCTCACAGGTCAATGTCATTTGAATCATCGTATGCAGAGGCTCGGACTATCGGAAGACAGTGTTCGTCGTCTCTGTTTGGAAAATGTTGAAACAACAGAGCACATACTTTGTGCCTGCCCTGCTGGGGACTTAATCAGGTTTTTAGAGTTCGGCAGAGCTGTACTTCTACCATCTGACTTGAAAGATCACTCACCATACAAACTAATCGGCTTCCTTGAGAAGCTGGGTTCATTTGGTCGTGTGTGAATATGTGTGAGCCACAATAAACCCTTGCGGGTTGCGGTGGAGGGTCGAATAGACCCACACACTTTGGACCCAACCTAACCTAAGTAGATATGCTATTGGAAGAATTGAGTGCAGAAATATGCCAGAGTTGAGTGAGAAAATAGTAATTCATGGCAAGCTGAAAAATTTTGATGGTTTCAGCTGAACATTAGCTATGCTACATTGCAGCAGGTGTGATACGAATTATTGTCCAATGCTCACAAATGATTATTCGATTTTTCATAAAAATAAACACAATGTCTGAACTGTTCATTACCATACAGTTATGAGTTCAATATGAGTTCACTAGATGTCACGAAGAATATTTGCTAGTTACCTAACCAAATATAGGTCCTTTTTTCGGGTGTATTTTCCGAATTTTTAAGAAAAATCAATTGCAACACTTCTAGAATCGAGGAAGAAAACGTATCTGACTTTGATTTGTATGCATTCACTAGTTCCCAACAATTTTTTTCTAAACCGGTTACGTGAAAATTGTCTGAATTACTGTGCTTTATCTGGAAAAGTACCTGTTTGTCCCATGGAAAAAATAACTTGATATCAATCGGAATAATAGCTGAGAGTTAATCCATTACCCCTCACTCATTCAGTTGAAAAAGTTGATAGATTAAACAAGTACTCCACTGATGTATTTCAATGTGCTTTGATAACAATGTTGATAAGGATTTTCTAGATGTGTGCTCTATAACTCTGACGATATCAGATACATCTGAAGGAACCTAATAACAATTATATTCCAAACACCGTTATAATTCACCAAGAAAATTTTTCACACAAAATTGACACAGTGTTTACAGTTAAAAAACGAATATATTCCAAAAGCCGTTATAATTCATCAAGAAAATTTTTCACACAAAATTGTCAGAGTTTTCACAGTTGAAACATTCATTGAAAAGTTATTCAGCACAGTATTCATCTGCTTCAATTATACACAATAACTCCATTTGAGAATCAGCCCAACGGGAATAGAGAAAGCAAGGAAAGCTTTATGACTTTCTATTTAATCAGTAATGAACTAAAACTACTCAAAAAATAAAAGATAGAGTGGAAAATATCTGTGAAAATTATGCACAGAAGTTAATTTCAGATATAATATGAAAAGTCCGTTAAAAACAACTACTTTCCAATGAACATTGAACATTGAATTACAAGGTCCCAAAACTTTGAAGTACTCTTCTCTTCTATTTATTACGTTGTGTAGCGTTTTCATGAATGATATCTGTTTCAATTCCTTGATAAATGTTTGGAATATAGAGTGTTTTTGTATAAATGAAAGTTTATGTGTGTTTCTTCCTTCCAGTTTGTATTTGTTAGCATTTTCCGTGCATTTTTTACAAATATTGGTAATCATTTCCTTTCTTTGGCAGTTTTCCACATTTTCTGTTCTTTGATGAAAACGTTGGAAATCATTTCCATGACTTGAAAAAAAACATTCTCTAATATTCTTTCAGATCAGAGGTAGCAAGTTGTCGCGTCCTGAACCACATTTTTGTCTTTTTCACGTGCAATTTATAACTTCAGATGCATCTTTTGTATTCATGACAGAAAACGTCTCTTATGAATAATTGTATTCAGCATGAATACTACTCTGCATTCATGCTGAATACAATTATTCATGTTTTCACTATTTTGTTTGTAAATTTTTAGTGGAACAGGACTGATGTTTGCTACAAATCGTCTTTATTTATTGCTCATTTTCTTTACTATGATTGAACATCATTCCCCCTACCATACTCCGATGTTTGGCTCTCCAGCACTTTCCCCCCTTCTTTCACTCCCCCTGCGGGATTCCTCCGCTCCTCGTAATATCCTCGCCAGCCTGGAAGCGACCTTGCCCCGCGTATTAAAAAGATCAGATAAATAAAACTCATCAAATTCATAGTTCCGAATCAGCATTAAATGCCCTTTCCGCGGACGAAGCTCCGCCAAATCTCAAATGAAAATCTCTACGATATACGAGATGGGCCGACATCCAAACAATATGTTTCCTTATCAGTCTTTAACAAGTTTTCTGGTCTGTAATCGGTGACTTGCCGGCGCTCCGACCGACCGAATGAGTGGTGCACTTGTCAAGCTTTTTGTTTTATCTGGAAATGTCCTCGGAATATCTCTGCGAATTGCCGAACTTGGCCGTTTATTGGTCTTATCGCGAGTGGACACGTGGGATTGGAGCAGGACCGTATCGAAATATTACACTGGGAAGTATTGACGTTGAATTTCGATAGGTACGAAAATATTGAATCAAACATTTGCGGGACTATTTTCATCATGTCAAATAACCCAACTCCGGCGTTCACCTTGGTACAGCGTTTTCCTCGAACGGAATNAAACATTCTCTAATATTCTTTCAGATCAGAGGTAGCAAGTTGTCGCGTCCTGAACCACATTTTTGTCTTTTTCACGTGCAATTTATAACTTCAGATGCATCTTTTGTATTCATGACAGAAAACGTCTCTTATGAATAATTGTATTCAGCATGAATACTACTCTGCATTCATGCTGAATACAATTATTCATGTTTTCACTATTTTGTTTGTAAATTTTTAGTGGAACAGGACTGATGTTTGCTACAAATCGTCTTTATTTATTGCTCATTTTCTTTACTATGATTGAACATCATTCCCCCTACCATACTCCGATGTTTGGCTCTCCAGCACTTTCCCCCCTTCTTTCACTCCCCCTGCGGGATTCCTCCGCTCCTCGTAATATCCTCGCCAGCCTGGAAGCGACCTTGCCCCGCGTATTAAAAAGATCAGATAAATAAAACTCATCAAATTCATAGTTCCGAATCAGCATTAAATGCCCTTTCCGCGGACGAAGCTCCGCCAAATCTCAAATGAAAATCTCTACGATATACGAGATGGGCCGACATCCAAACAATATGTTTCCTTATCAGTCTTTAACAAGTTTTCTGGTCTGTAATCGGTGACTTGCCGGCGCTCCGACCGACCGAATGAGTGGTGCACTTGTCAAGCTTTTTGTTTTATCTGGAAATGTCCTCGGAATATCTCTGCGAATTGCCGAACTTGGCCGTTTATTGGTCTTATCGCGAGTGGACACGTGGGATTGGAGCAGGACCGTATCGAAATATTACACTGGGAAGTATTGACGTTGAATTTCGATAGGTACGAAAATATTGAATCAAACATTTGCGGGACTATTTTCATCATGTCAAATAACCCAACTCCGGTGTTCACCTTTGTACAGCGTTTTCCTCGAACGGAATAGTAAAAATCTGCCAAAGCAATATATATCTGAAAATCAGATTGAAGGGGGAATAGACTTCCGCATTATGTTTTGTTTGTGAATCATTTCAAGTACTGCGAAGAAAGAATGATATTCATCTGGAGGATCCTTTTGAGACTCTATTTGAAGGATTGTTCTGACAAAGTCGTTTTGATGGACCCAGTCTTCTGCATTAGAACTCTGCGGTTGTTTTTTTATTAAATATTGTTTCTTCTCTTATTACTTTGAAGACTTCCACTTGGCAATACAAAAGAAAACAATCGAAAGCTTTCATTAATGACAAATGTCAACGTTTATGTGTGAGTTCTTTAATATCACTGAATTGTAAACTTGATGAATTGAAGAAAATGATTATATAGATATTATCCCTGACTATTTTTTCCAATACATGAAAACGATGAAAGTGTTGAAGGCCAGAAAGCGTTTATAGTTTTATAGCAAATACATGTATCTACTGAACATGTTCAACCAATCGAAATGAACATTAACCAATTTCTCTATTTCATATTATCTTAAATTTAACATTTTGAATCTGAGTTTTTCAAAACTGTATTATGCTTTTTTTCCTAGAAATAATCTACATAGTTGTCATACACCAAGCAAGCCCAATCTCTCAAAATGCTTGTGATCCCATAATGTTGTGAATTTCACATTGAAATAAATGCTTTTGATGATGAATAAAAACAGAATTGTGTCGTTTTGACACCTTAATAAAGCTCCCACATATGAAGAACTACGTCTTCCTTGAATAGGAAATACTAAGAGCAAATCATCTG
>NW_019290965.1:78574-101848 GCF_000500325.1 Leptinotarsa decemlineata | reverse complement strand
CTTTAACTACTCCATATTTTCGCTAAATTGAAAACTTCGGTTATGTCTTACAATTTCAATCGTAAATCAATTTTATTCATACAGACTGTGATACATCTTCTACAGTAGTTTTTTCTTCTGCTCCAAATGTCACTGTGTTATTTTCACTGTAGTCGTTGTGTGGCAAACAGATTTTCTTTAATATTTTCCGTTTCGTTTGTCATAACAAGACATTCCTTCTTTTCGGGAGCATATATTTTTCAAAAACTCATGGATGTCTTTGTTTGACGGTTCTTCCATATCAGGAACTCTTAGGGACATGGCAACTTTGTATGAAGGATTTGTATATATGCTTTTATGCCAGGTTGATTTGTAGTCGGTGTAGTCGTTTCAAAGAAGTTCTAGAGACTGACCAACAATTGTAGCAAATGCTCCCAATTTTTTTACCAAGACTTGATATGTTTATAATTTTGTGTATGCCCAGGTTTACTATTTTCTCAAGCCAAGAGCTCTTCCTGAGACGTGCTCACTTCAAGAGGGACTCAACTGAATAGTCAATATTATTTGTCAGCAGATATTTCCTTGAATACATCGTTTCACAAGTCTCATTAAAATTTTATATATTATTGGAACGGTATTTTTCACCTCTACTGTTGTATCATCTGTGCCATTTGATCGTTCATCCTTCATCTTCTTCTTCGTATTTCGTCCTTTATAAATATTGACTAGTGCAGGTGACTAGTGCAGTGGTCGGTGATTTAGAAATAAGACATTTTTCGCCATTGGTACATCAATAATTTCCGAGATGTTTATGATGTCATGAATCATTTTATCCAATTTTGAAAAGAACAATTAAAATATCATTGGTCAAAATATTTTGTCATACATTAGAAAGATTTCTCTTTTAATGTTTAGTACAAAATAATCAGATCAAGAATTATTGTTCTGTTTTTCACGATGGCTTCTGGATTTGTAAAATTTATGACTGTCATTCTGAACAAATTCTTGAATAATCTTAACATTTTGAGTGAGCCTATTTTGTGTTTCCAACTTGATGGAGTACTGTAGTGCAACGTATCATGTTTTGGTCGCGTTGTTCATTGCTGTGGTGGATTTGGCCGATATTTACTACACACTATGAACAGTATGAACACGCATGATGAGATATAAAACACGTGCTGCGTTTCTGTGAAGAGTTCAGTGCAAATCTCGCAATGAAGTATTACTTGAATACATTGTTCAATGATACCCAACATACGAAGCATTCGTGATTCATCATAAAATAGTGCTGTTTTGATTTATCATAGCTCCCCTCAGTGGCACTGTTAGACTCATTTGTTCTTACAAGACACATCTTACTATCAGTAATCAAGGACATATCCCTTCATGAATACCTCATCTTTGAGATCGACAGAAAACTCAAACCTTATCCAAGATAAAGAAAGACTCGTACTCGATGAAGATGACCATGCTTACTAATACTAATTCACGACCCTATTCAATGGTCTCCCAGTTCTTCTGACCTCAATTCCCTTAATTTATTTTGAGGTTATCTCGGAATGAAATGTATTGGCAACACTGTGCTGATATAAACACATCACAATATAAAATAACGTCAATTTACAAGATATCGATCGCAGGACCATACTGAAAAGTACTCGAGCATTCTAAGAAAGATAATAAAAATAAATCAACCATTTTCTGAATATTGATAAAAATTAATGTAGTTGAAGTTCATCTGAGTTTCACTTATCCAGATCTTTTCTTTCTGCCAGAAAAAAAAATTCACTAATTGAAACTTTTGAACTTTTCACGTGCTTTACTCCCTTGTTCCCTTATTCAGTATTTTATTGATTGTCGAATATTAAGAAAAACAAAACTTCTGAAGAAAGAGTAACTCTGATAAATAAAAACTATATTGGAAAACAATAATTTTTCAAAGGTCTGTTCCACCTAAAACTTTTTTCGGTAATAAAATATAAAATAAATGAAATCGTTGGTGTAGACTTCGAAATAAAAAAACTAGAAGTTCGCCTCCTTTCAGAAACTTAAATATCAAGTATTTTGAATCCAGTATTATTGAATACAACATGAAAACATTCATTTTTAAATTCACAATTTGTTTATTCAAAAAGCACCTTTCAATCAGTCTGTATATTTGGTGTGTGATGTGTGACATTTCTGCATCATTCTGCCTCAATATCATTCTGCCTTAATATCATGTTTTACTCAAAAACGTTTTTTCAGTCACCAGTTATAATCAATTTCTAACATTATTATTTTTATGTAAATGATCACTTTATCACTAATTGTAAGCACTGCTGATACATTTTCAGCCTAATTTAATAAAATGCATGCTTTTCTTATTTAATTTAACACTGATGTGATTTTCTGTATGTATGAAAGGTTGTGGACAAGTCAATTAATTTATTATAAATAAACTATTCAAAAGTATATGTGTATTTTATTCAAAAAAATGATCATCCATGAATAATAGATTCTAGAACAAATCCACTGAAAATCAAGTTGGAACTACATCGATGCTTGTTTCTGTGTAAGTGTATTGACCTTCCTGAAAAAGATATTTTTTGTCATTTAAAGTGACGTTTTTGAAGGTTGTCAAGATGGTTTAAAGATAGTGTTTACAAAGTAGCGCGTAAAAAATATTTTAACACTAGTGTTAAAAGCATTCTTAACACCATTTTTTCTACCAAATAGCAATAAACAAGACAAAAATATTAAATTTTCAAGGAAGTTTTATTATTGACAATAGATATAGATACAATTGAATTTTGTTACAAATGTATTATATACATTAATTACATTATTATTATTATTTATGAACATTAATATGAAAAGTACAATTAGAACAACTCCTTATAATAATATTTTGCGATGTTGAAGAGACTTGTAATATATTTGAACTATCTAAGTTGACAATTTCATGGGCATTAACATTTAATTCTTGAAGTGAAGAGGACGATGCTGTAACGCTGGAGCTAGCTGTTGGGATTATTCTTTCAGCAATAGCCTTTTTATAAGAAATAGATTGATCGATGTAACCCTCAGCTACTGTTGTAGACTTACATCCTCCGTGCTCCTTAATATCCGTTATATTTGCTCCTGATTCTGCTAGCAAAGAAGCAGAATACCTTCTGAAACAGTAACTTGTATATTCCTTTTTTTCCGGTAGGTTCAGAAACTTAGCAATGGTAGAGGTAATTTTTCCAAACGTGTTTATACCAACTGGATTTACACTGCATTTATAATTTGAGTATTTCAGAAAAAAACGTTGATGATTAAAAACAGAAAGGCGTAATGCGAAGTATTTATTATAATCGTCAATGTTTTTTCCAGCAAAGCAAAATGTATTTAGAATTTGAACGATCAATGATTTATCCATTAAATTATTGTCTTCCATTAACAAATGGCACAGCTCTACACGCCGGCTGGCTCCATATATTCCGAAAGTAGTAGCAATTTTTATTATGAAATATTTTTCATCTGGCGCCTCATTTATAAACCTCTGGACTTGTTCAAATGTAGAGTTTTTGATTTTTTGAGCGTATAACTTTCATTTTTCCGCTTTTACTATTGCCTTGAAATATTTGCTTGTATTAACACCCTTTTTAACGAGTTCACTAAACTTTATCATTGGAAACTTTCTCCACAAAGTTGGCGAGTTCCATATTTTTTATTTTTATTCCAGATAGGCTAAGAAGACGATTTCGCTGAAACTTCCGTCGACGTTTTTAAGTCTACACCAGCTAAGAAAATTAGAATATGCGATGTCGTACTGTTGAGCCGATTTTTTTGGTAACAATTCAATTGAAGCTCTTTTTGCAACTTCTTCAATAACGTCAGGAACACACAATTCCTCTCACTATTGTTCTTCATTATGCAAGACATTAAACACCAGCAAGAACTTTAAATGTGACTTCAAATAAAACACGTGAGTTGTAAACAATACTGTTTGTTGGTAAGCAGGTGATTCGGCATCATGACATAAAAAAGTTGACTGGCAAGAGATTCAGATGGTGAGAGTACGGATCTGCCGAACTCAAAGAACCTGATTCGGTCCCCAGCGGGGCAGGACAAAGTATATGCTCTGCAGTTTCATCATTTTCCAGACAGAGGCGACACACACTGTCTTCCGACAGTCCAAGTCTCTGCATGTGATGATTCAAATGACAGTACCTCTAAGAAGGCCTGTTAGACATTGTAGCTCATCCCTACTATAGTCCAATAACTGTTTGGAATCAAGCTTCGAAGGGTGAATAAACGCCTTGTAGTGAGCCAATCCTGGAAGATTACGCCAGAAGTCCATAACTCTTCTTGCCATCCAGGTGTTCAGTGTTTGTTTGGCAAAGCCCAAAACGATGCCAATGACGGTTCTGGTCCAATGAAACCGCTTGCAGCACCCTCCTTTGCAAGAGAGTCAGCAGCTTCATTGCCTTCCAGGCCAGTATGGCCAGGAATCCAGACCAGAGACAATCTGTTTAGTCTTCCTATCGAGGAGAATCTTTTTTGGCAGTTTGCTACCAATTTAGACGTTGCTCGGTAGGAGCCAAGAGCTTCAAACGCCGCTTGACTGTCCGAGTATATTTTTATTGAATTGTGAGTGAGTTTGGATTTATCCAATCTCTCCGCACACAATTCAATAGCGCAAATTTCGCTTGAAATACAGTCGCATAAGTTCCTAGGCAGGTAGATAACTCTGTCCTGGGTCTGCGATTGAAAACACCTGCACCAGAACCGGAAGGTGTTTGTGATCCATCTGTGAAAAAACTTAATATTTCCTTCTCTCGCAGGATCCAGCTCTCTCTACTCGGCAATAGTACTTTATAAGGCAGTTCGTAGTTGACAGTTGCAGGCATAAAGTCAGAGGTCATTTCCAGAATGCTGTGACTTCCAATGTCAACCAACAGTCTGTTGCACTCTGCATTGAACTGATTTGTGCAATTGGCAATGTGCACAAGTCTGTATGCACTTCATCTAGCCTCTTTCTAGAAAAATGCGGAAAGGAGGTAGATCTAGAAGGATCTCCATGGCTGCTGACGGTGTGGTACTGATGGCAACACTGATAGCCAGACAATCCTGTCTCTGTAAGCCAGAGAGCTTCGCTTGGGCTGTTTTCTGTAAAGCCCTCGGCCACCAAGCAATTGAACCATAAGTGATCATTGGTCTGACATTCATCACATATATCCAATGGATTTGTTTTCTGAAAACACCTGGCGTATTTTTTATTAGGTCACATGAATTAATGATTTTATTCCGTAAATCCTCTTCACTTTCAATAGCAGTTTTGTATAACAACGCTTTAAGGTGTCCCCAGAGAAAATAATCAAAGGGATTCATTTCGGTCGAGCGAGGTGGCCATGGGTGTTTGCCTGCTCTTCCAATCCAGCGATTATGATAATTTTCATCCAAAAATTGCCGTGCCACTACACTAAAGTGTGGATGGAGAACCATCGTGCATGTATCACATACGGAATATTTCCATGACTGGAATTTCTTCTAAAAGTCCAGATAAAACAAATTCTAAAAACCTTCGGTATTCTTCTCCATTAAGTCTAGGTGGAAGGGAGTGAGGCCCAATGAGATGGTCACCGACAATTCCAACCCAAATATTAATATAAAACTGTTCTTGAAAATTATTTTCTATCAAGGCGTGTGGATTGTTTTCGGCCCAAATGTGATTGTTGTGGAAGTTAATAATTGAATTGCGAGAAAAATAAGCTTCATCTGTAAACAATATTCGACTTAGGAAACCTGGATTTCTTCTTATTTTACCGCGTAACCAATTAGAAAGAGCTAGTCTTACAGGCAAATCTCTGGGCAATAGAGCTTGCGCACGTTGCATGTGATAGGTATATAGCTGATGGGCTCATAAAATCTGCCACACTGTGACATTGGTAATATTCAGTTCTTCAGCTATTTTCCGAATTCTGGTATGAGGATTTATTTCAATCCCATTTAAAA
Organism: Leptinotarsa decemlineata; assembly: GCF_000500325.1. Taxonomy (NCBI): domain Eukaryota; kingdom Metazoa; phylum Arthropoda; class Insecta; order Coleoptera; family Chrysomelidae; genus Leptinotarsa; species Leptinotarsa decemlineata. Next base: position 95,887 of record NW_019290965.1, on the reverse strand, counting down.
CAGCTTCTTCAATTTGAACTGTTCGTACCGTTGCAGGCCTACCAATGACAACCGTCGATCTTTTAAAGCTGCCTGTTTCAGAAAGTCGTTCATGGAGACGTACAAAAGTTCTTCTATTAGGCACTACACGCTGAGGAAATCTTTCATGGTAAATGCGTCTTGCAGCATTTGAGTTTCCGTGAGCCTTTTTTCAGCAATACTCTCAAGGGCATACACATTTTCAAATGTTTTTATCTGTAAAACTTTAAGTAGATGGTTTTTTGTATAGTAACCTTCAATATACAAATTGTTATTCATTAGAAAACTTTGTATTTGATCTTTCTTCGAATTTTTGTTCGGTACTTGGATGAGCTGTCGCGCATGATAGAAAAGGGTTGTCAAGAACTATGACACTATTCGCATCCAAATTTGGTATCAATGTGTTTTCAAACTATTCCTCGAAAATATTAGCTTTCATGTCACAGCAGCTCACGTTATGGGCGGAAGTATTCAATTTCTTCCTTATGATTTCAGTTGTAAGAATCTAATTGCCTTTGTAACAGTCGTACATTGTTTTCTTCAATGATTTTATTAGATGAACATCTAAAGGTTTTCGGAATCCTGTATGACATCGCGTCTTTTGTTCATAAGGTTTGTTTTTGACTATTTTACGTACAGGAAATCTGATGTTGCTTTTAATAGTTTGTTTCCCTCGAATCCAAACTTGAGATATAGATTCTTATATACATTGAAACATACTCTTTGTGTTTCAATATTCAAATGCATCCGAATCTTATTCACTGGTATCTCTTTTTCGCATCGTTCACCATCACTATCGGAATCACTTCACTCGTTATTACTATTATTACTTATCCGAGGACGCCACATTTTAAAATGATAACAAAAATTTTGAGTAAACTAACTGCACCAATATCGAATTTCAAAACTCAATTCGCGATTAGTAACTGAACTGAACACGACGGCGATAACCATCCCCGCATTCCCTGATTTCTTTTTGTCACCGTAACATGACATCAAATTTAATTTTATGAGTCTTCAACGAATCATAAAACTCGGTTAGTAAAAATTATCCAATACGAACCGCCAACTCTACAGTCCACGTGGACTAGTTCGCAGCCGGTTCATTTATATGTATTGTTTATTTTGGCCTTTGATAGTGGGGCCAAGTATGAGAGTGCATAATATCGTTTACTTCGACTATAACAGGTAAAAGATGGCTTATTCAAAGTATACAATGTAACAGCAGAAATATTGAACAATTTTTTAGTTTTGTCATGCTTGAGTTTTTATTGAAATATCTACATCGTTACTTGCTGAAAATATGTGATAATAAATAAGATCGATAATAAATAACCTCGGTACCGACGAAGCTACCGTATTAGCGCGTCTAGAAATGAAAAATGTTTGTGAAAATTGTTCAATTACTCGTATTATCATGGATAGTGATATTGATTTTCATCAAGTAACGGAATAGTCCATTCATAAATACAAAGAAGCTTTTGAAACACGGAAATATAGGTAGGTATAGATATTTTTGTAGAGTCATTGACTTTTTCTTTCCATTTTGAAACAATTACCAACAACTCAAAAATAAGTTTGTTTTAGTATAAAAAAGCCAGTTGAGCAATTGCCAAGTGTATGCCCTTTTCTATTTTAAAACCCAATCCAACTCTTAATGATACAGAAATCTACCAATATAAACGATTCAGTATTGAATAAAATAGTTGATGAAAAATCAGTATTATGTAGCCATACAACCTAATCTAATATCTACGAAAATAATTTTAATAGAAAAACAAAATTTATATTTACGTTAATAATACCTGGTGAGCGAGACTTTCCTAAAAAAAATTCACCAACCGATGTGATGTATGTATATATAATCTTAGGGAGAGAAAAAGAAAACAAGTGTTTGCTTCGTTTGTTTCGTTTTCTCAAGATTTCCCAAAAGTTTGTGACACGATAAATAACGGGACAGAACCAGCTCCTTCACCATATTTTCCACAACAAGTGATTGAATACATAATTCTTCTTTTCATCTGCAGTTCTTTTTGGAAATATTAATATCTAGTGTACGTTCTCACGGTTCTTCCATAAGTACATTTTTTGTAGAGTTCGAAGTACCAAATGTTGATTATCGTTCTCTTTTATTACTGCCAAAATTAATGCAATACTTCTTAATGAAAGTGACTTTACCTAATGAGTGTCGTACAAGTAAATACATATTTGAATGAAACATCTCATATCATAAAATGTACTCATTAAACTGAACCCCAATGATGAAAATGATTAGAAAGGATAGATTTTTAGGAGAGAAAAGATTCTGAGAAAATGTTATGGCTTCCACTATTTCATACTAAAGAATGGGGAACACTGTCAAAAGGAGGGAAATAACAATTAATTTGAACTTCTCACAGATATGTGTAGATCATGTATAAAACTTACTTTCAGACACAAATTCAACGAAAAAGCCTTTTCGAAATAATTACTTTCACATAAATATTGAATTATACAAAAAACACTTTTTTCTATTTAGTATGTATTCTAAATTTCTAAACAGTCATTGTGAAATTGATTCAGATATAATTAATAGAAATTCTGCATAATATATATGAGAATATGAGAAAGTCACGATATAAAATTTCCAGTGTATGGAACACTATTATCGTCAATAGTTGACTTAAAATTTCCGGAATGACACCTATTTCATTATTTCATTAGCACCTATCTAAATAATATTTCAAAATGAAGCACTATTTCATTCATAACATTACAAATCACAACTTCACGTCACGGATAAGGAAAAGCTATTTATGCCACAAAGGCAGTACGTAAATATGTACATTGATACGTTTAGTTGATTTATTCACAGTCATATGAATCTTATTCAAATTGAAAAGGGTATAGTTTCAAAAGGAATAAGTTTTTGAGAAAAGTGAAGTGAAAGCCAAAAACCTTTTCTGTTTTTGAAAAAAATGGAGTGAAAGCCAAAACGATTTTTTCTCTCCATGAAAATATCCCCCTTTTCAATTTATTTAAACAAGATTCTTAAGGCTGTGAATTAATGTTAACGTATTTTCCTCTTGACATGAGTATATTTTTCTGATATAACCTTGTGATGTTATGAATGAAATGAGTGCTTCATTTCATAATATTATCCTGATACGTGCTGATGAGGTGATGAGACACTTCCGAAACTTGGGATGTTTGATTTATATTGTACCTGCGAATGATATCTGATCCAATTCCATAAATAATGTTTGGAACACAAACTGAATATGAATAATAATGATAATGACATAATAATGTCAGGACAGACAATTCCACTTTCTGCTTCGATAAGTTTGTTGGACACCAACATGTCTTGGCATAATCATGTATTGTTTTCATGTATACCCTGAAGCTGCTGGATTTCATCCAGAAAAGAAACATCCGCCTGATTGGAGATGTGAACATCACTTGCAACCTGGATAGTTAAGTCTGGAATATCGAAGAAAGGACGCGACGGATTGTGGCTGCTCATTGTTTTGAGGTTCAACTCTGTATACCTCGAACTTCACTGTTCAAGTGCTCTTTTTTGGGAAACTGCATTCATGTGAAATAAACTTCCTGAGAACGTTTTTCCAAATGGATTCAATTTCAAATTCAATGAGAATCGCAATTTTCGCACAGGCACCGACCTTAGAGCGCCCTGAGGATTTTTCTGCAGTGCTTGTGTTTTATTCTTGAACAAAAGAAATTATGTTGTTTTTATCATTGTTGAGGAATTCGAAACTACCCAATATAATACATTTATTATATTGTGTAGCGTTCCTTTGAATGACATCTGATTCAATTCTAAGACGAATATTTCGACAAAGAACTGAATAAGGAAAAGCGATTTTTGTATAATTCACTGTTTATTTATATAAAATTTCTGAAATATTTTTTTTTCTTGCAATTCAATGTGAAAGTAGTTGTTTCGAGGGATCTTTTCCTTTCTGTTTCTGTCTGGTAGTAACTTTTATGAACGATCAACAAATCTAAAGAATATTTATAGTGCTTTTTTCTTTAAAAAGTCAGTTATCCATGACTGACATCAAAAAATGAATCTCGGAATTTATCAATAATGATATGTGTTGAAGTTTCTTTCGCGTGTAGATTGAATCATTTTCATTAAGAATTATGTATTGGACAATATGGTTCAAATGATCTTTGCTTTGGGGGAAAGTGGCGGAAACTGCCTCCTTGCATCTAGGATTTACAAAGAGAAGTTTCCCGAAAGAAGGCAACCAGATGGAAGGGCATTTCAGACTCTGAAAACAAGATTTGAAAGAACTGGTAATGTCAATCACAAGAAGTTCGAATGTGTCTGTCTTGTGACAAATGAAGAGAATACATTTCAAATTGCTCTTCACCTTGTTGAAAATGCTCATATAACTACCCGATACCGGAGCAGGGAATTATAATTTTCCAAACTACCGTGTCTCGAATGATAGAAGCAAGCAAAGTTCATTCTTACCACATGAAATTGATGCAAGAGTTACGAGAAAGAGATTTTGAAAAACGTGTTCAATTCTGCCGATGGGGCTTAGAAAAAATCAATCAGGAAAGTGATTTTTTCGATTTGGTGTTATTTTCTGATGGAGAGACTTTTCATAAAAATGGAACTGTGAATCGGCATAACATGCATTATTATGCAACGGAAACCCCCAATTTTGTTCGTTGCCTAAACCATCAATTGCGTTGGTTACTGAATGTTTGGGGTGGAATTCTGGGAAAAAGAGTTATCGGTCTGTATTTTTCAGATGGGCATTTCACGGCATGAGTTTTCGAATTTATTGAACGGGGTTCCATATAGAACAAGACTTAGAATGTGGCTACCACAAGACGGTGCACCACCACATCTCAAAACTGAAGTACGGGAATACCTCATTGGATTTTTTTCATGGGGGTATATCAAATGGATTGTCTACCAAACTCCTTCAACATCTATAGACAGATAGACAGACAGACATTTTAATTGATCATAAAATCACCAATTTACATCGGGTTGACAGGTCATAAAACTTGAAAATACAATTGAAAAATAACATTGCAACATTATTAATATGTCATATAGGACAACATAGGAGTGCAGGTTAGCATTATAATAAATAGTAAATGTTTAAAGTGCATGAAATTTTACAGAATAAAAAGAGTTCATCAGCTCTTCTCAGTTCATATTGCAGAGAGAGGAAAATTCCTGAATGTTATAAAATGTATTCGTGATCAAAAACGACTAAAGACTATGTTTGAATCTGGCCAGGCTTGTTATAGTTTTCAAATCGTTTGGTAAAATGTTGAAGTACTGCATACCAGCGTAGTCTGGTGATTTTTTATAACTAGAGTATTTCATCTTTTGCAATCTGAATTGATTTTTTTTGTCGTGTTAGCCATAAATGTCGCTATTAGGCTCACAGTTATTTTTATTCTCGTAAACTTTTGTTATTAGTTTATATGAATGAATACCTGTGAAAGTTAATGATTGCTTTGTTATGAATACTTCTCAGCAGGATTCACGATAGTCTAGTCTGAACATAGCATGATTTTTTTTTGTGCCAGAAATACTCTGTTACTGGAAGTTGTTAGCCCATAGACTAAGATGTTGTAACTAATGGTCTAGTAGACGAGGGCATAGTAGACTGCGATTAGCCCTTCTTCGTTCAGGCAGCTTTTCAGATTATTTATGGCAAATTATTGTTTATTTAGTTTAGATCAAATGTTGTTAATGTATTCGTCTCAGCTGAGAGCTTTCAGGAAAATCCCAGAGGATATGCTGGAACGTGTAGACAATTCGTTCAAAAAAAGACTGACATTATGTGTGCAGAAAATGATCGCCATTATGAACATCTTTTGAACAACTTTATTCATAAAAAAAATGTAGGTCTTATTGTTCATATTGAAAAAAATTGAGTGATTAAAAAATTGTTTTTCCTGATAGCAATGGACCGAGGGAATCTTGTTGACTCACCTGGTATAAAGTTGGAGAAATAATATCCCTGTTCATATCAGAGAAAATTGTTTGTGAATATATTTTTATGGGGACCCAAATAATAAAATTGCGGAAGTGTTTCGAATTCAGTTTCAAATAATATCCTTTATTATAGATGCATTTCGCATAGATAAATTACTGACACAAAATTTAAACACCTGTTGCAGTTTTAAATTGTAAGTAGTGGTTACGAATGCAGTTATTACATTATAATAAGTAATTGGAGTTGATGCAATGCGGTTTTTGAGAAGGAATATCAATGCCATGCATCGCGATAGAATTAAGTTACTTCATTACCTCGGTAATTACTACAATGAATTTAATGATTATTCACTTCTTCTTTACATGATATAAGGTAGGGGTAATCGGTTAAGTAGTCGGCTACCTTATCGTTTCCAAAGTTATTTTTTACAGAACAAAGCAGGACATAAAATTTACAGAGTGTAATATTGAGAAAATCGCGCTATTCAGATTTTGTGGAAACCAAGCCTCAGGCTGCAGCCCCCTTCAGATTTGAAAACATTATTATTAGAATTTCATATACACTGTGTCCAAGATAAGAATGAACAGCATGGGGATTTCGGAAACGGTAAGTAATACGGGGTCGATTGAATTAGAGAAAAGTAGCGCATTTATGTGCCTAATAATATGCCATTCAGAAAGTTTTAATATTACGAGTAGTTTCGGAGGTATCCGAGATAAACGAATTTGAGAATTTCGTTTAAATTTTCTCCAAGCTTTATTTTCAAAGGAAGTGTAAAACAAATAGCACTTTGTCACGGCCACTTTTTAAGGACTACACAACGACGTGAGCTGAATTTTTCTGCGACATTTCGTCATTCATCATCAACTCCGTATTTTTATATGTGCTGAAACTAAAGTATACCCTGTATAGGACTACATTTTTCATTGTAAATACATCAACGTATCAGACAATATGATTTCATAACTATTTCTCGTGCAAAATGAAAAGTGATTACCTAACCTGCTTTTCTTCGATTTCAGATAGTACGTGCTGGAAAAAATGACACATAATGTTCTGTATACCGTTGTTTGCTAGAATTTTTGGCATATTACCGTTCCTACTTTTACATCTCGTTACCTACCTAATTTGTGTTAAAAATGGAAAACGGCAGCTTTTCGAATACTGGAAAATTTGATATGTTGTCATGTTTTTTTTCTTAGGCCCGGGATTTTTCCGCCCATGATTTATACCTCTAAATTTAACTGACGTGTACCTTAACTATACGTGAAAATCAAACCTATACATATTTTAACTGATAAAAAAACAGAAGTGAAACGTAGAAATTTTATCAGTATAACTATTTCGAAAGAAGAAACTGAATTTGTCAGAATTGTTCAATACCTGATTTTTTATGGGATAGGTACTTGTAATTAACAAACTTTTTCATGTATTTTATTTTTGTAGGAAGTACCTTATTAACTTGATATTTTCCTGAAAAGTTGAGTATATATAGTAGAAGCGGTATTCGTCCTAGTCATTCTGTTATTTTTTTTTAAAGTATTCAAGTAACACACAAAATTCACTTGAAATAAATTTAAATTTGCTTTGGAGATCGTTTATAAAAATCATAAATTTAATGTGTTATTCGGATCATTCACCAAGGTGAATGCCTAATTTTGTTTCTCCGGTATCTTCGAAACTATAATATCAGTTCTGGAATATGCAACTTCTCCTCTCAGTTATATGAGCTTCAAATTACAAGAAATCTATCCATTCACATGATATGTCGATAACAGCTCATACTCTATACCTACCTCTAATCCTGCGATTTCTGGCAATAAATAATGATAATTGTTTTTTTCCGAAACATATTGGTAATAAAATAGGGGTTAAAATGGGGTTTTCTGTTAAATAGTTGTCACTCCCTACGAATTGCAATTCTATGTCATTCCAGATAATGACGATATCTCAACGTTTGAAATACGCTTTCTAGATTGCTGATCTCTGTTATTTGTTAAAAACAGTTTTAGATTTCACATTTAAACTCCTCTGAAAATAAGTTGTTTTTTTACTTCATCCACTTCATCCAAAAGTTGATTGAATATCATTTATTCAGTTTGTTAATTTATACATATTACCCAAACTGTTGAATGTTGACCTTTGTTATTTTTCAAAACAGTTTCACATTTCTTTACTCATGGTTTTGTTTCTCCCTAATCGTATATTTTGATTTATAATTATGAGTTCTCTGAGACAAATAATTTCTCTCGAGATTTATTTTTAAAATTCTGGAAACCACGTTTTTATCGACAGATATATTTGTGAAACATCAGAAAGGAGCAATTGCTCATTGTTTTTAACTTTATCCATTTCATTCGGAAGTAAATTAAATGTCGTTATCTAGTATGCTAATGCCTATTACCCAAACTGTAGGTTTTTATGGACTCTTGATGATACTCTTAGCAATGATAGTACCCAGTGCGTGTTGACAAAAGTTCGTTATCCCTTTAAATCGCTTTTCTACTTGATGCGCTCATTTAAAAGGCGCGCCAAACCCTTTAAATTTCAGTAGCACGTGGCACGCATGTTTACCACCCTTGCGATCCACCTGTAACGATAGACACCTGATGCACCGATCGACTGAAACCGTTAAATAGTATGCACTTCCTTACACATGTGTGAGGATCACCGCCATATGTGCCATCCAGTAGGTCTGAGACCTTAGAGAACAGCTTTTCTTTCTATTTTAATTGTGACGAATGTGATGAGTGGCAGGTTGTTTGATGATGAAGCGTTAGTTACAATATTATTTTTTGAGAGAAGTAATCAGTAGATTAGAGATAAAGTCGACGTAATAGATTCATTTGTTTGAAGGTGGTTGACAATGTTTCGTGGTGTATTTCAACAGTTCGGACTTCCATTGTCTAATATAATATAAATTGATTTGAAATCCCTGAAAAAATCTGTAGTATATTATAAAGATTAACCGAAAAATAATGTTTATTAAACAAAAAACAAATTACAAAAAATAACATACAAGCAACAACCAAAAAAATAAAAAATTCAAATATCAATACAAGCTGAAAATAAAAAAAATAAAAAATATTATTAACAAGAAATGAAAATTGAAAATTAAAAGATTCCAAACCAAGTTACGTCACGACGTTTCTATTGTTAGTATCCACAATCGTCTTCGGGTGATAACTGGTGATACAGATTTTTTCAGGGATTTCAAATCAATTTATATTAGACAAGGGAAGTCCGAACTGATGAAATAAAATAGGTTCAAATTGAATGTAATAAATACTAGATTCGATTTTTTTTACTGTTATCATTGTCACTGAATGATATATTTCACTTGAAATTTGTTTCACAATAAACAATTCGGATTACATATTTTTGTTTATACATATATCAGTATTTTCAAACTGAATGCATCTCAACCTTAGGCTAGGTGGAAAATAAATAGAAATTTAAATGCGGATTCAAAGAATCGATTTAAAATAAAAAGTTTTTCAAATCAAATTCTTAATATATTTTCTAGAGAATTATACTAAGAAATTTTGATCGCTTTTCTTCGCAAGGAAGCTTTCTCTTTGGGTTTACTTTTTTTGCGACATTATAGTGACGTTGATATTACTTTGATACTGTCCATGATAATAATTTTACAATTTTCGCACTATACATTTTATTCAAGAAGCGTTTCACTGCATGGTAGTCTAATAAGTTGAGCTTGTCCATGATATTATTCTACAATGTCTTTTTTAGAACAGTAGGCAGTTACAAAACTTAATTAGATAAATGATCAATTCTGGTAAAACGGGTACATTTTAAATAAACACTTACAATGCAATTATGAATTCTAAGAAAACAAGTAATTCATAAGTTGATTCTTGGCGTCTTATGAAAACATATTTAACAAAAATGCCAAGAATTAACATATAAATTACGTGTTCCTCTAAAAGTTATATTGCATTGTAATTGTTTTTATTTCCAAATCTACCTGTTTCACCAGAATTCTTTATTCATTTATTCAATTAAGTTCTGTAACTACCTACTATAGCATGGTTTGGTGTGAAAACTGTATATTCATCATCATGAATACTGTTAATAATTTTCATCAAGTGATGATTCAGTGTATTGATAATTGTCTTTGGTAATTGTCATAGTCAGTTTATACTCTCAAACATATCATTTTGGAATGGATACATTGGTAATTTTGAGTCTGATGATCGTTTGGTATGAATAATACCTAATTTGTGGTTTCCAACCCACCGTCTTTCTAGATACTCTGCGACATTAAATGGTTACTGCAGTATCTTTGGAGTAACTGTTGTTGACTGAAGTATTCCGTTTTTTGGAAAAATGTGAACTTCATTTATTCAAAGGTGAGGTTTTTTCTCTGGGTGAAACACTCCTTTTTGGAGACAACTTTTTTTCATGGTCAGTTTTATTGCTTGATCTCAAAGAATAGCTTTTTTCATCCAGCTTCATGCATTTAGTGTAACTGCTTCATAAAAAAAATCTGTTTAAAATCTGTTTTTCCGTTAACCAGCTGTCGGACCCCTACGAACGACAACCCTCAGAAGTCGAAACTTGTGCGAGCTAAGGATTAACGAGGTCTTACCTTTCAACGTGTGATTCCTAACATAGCTGGGCTTGCTTTGTATTCTCACCTAATGCTTTTTGTGAGGAGAAAGTTTTTTTACGAAGCACTATTGAATTTCGATTGTGTTTTCTGCTCGTTTTACAGATTAATTTTCTCTTGTTGAGAAATTCATCTGCTAGTCTTTGGTTAAGCCACAGCAACAACATTTCTTCATATCGTCTGAATTCATTAATCTTCAGTCAAATTTTTCAGATTTGTAGCAGGCGGTAAAATTCCATGAAATTTCTAGACGACTTAAAAGTTTTAACTGTTTTAACTGTATGATGTCATATATGTTCTTTGCAAACATGTTCCATCCATCCAGGACTAGATGAATATTGAAGGTTTATTTACGAAACAAGGGCATTTTTGCTCAATAATTTTGGGATTTTTTGGAGCTTTTGTTTTTCTATTCCCCAACTCAACGATAAGTTCTTTCAAGCAAATTCATTCTTTTATAAAGCAGATTTTTTTTCTTGTGGTATATAATGGTCTAATAATGAGGTAGAAAATATCTATTGTCACATATGACAAAGCGTCGCCTGTCACATAAAGATATGTTGAATATGAAATGAGCCAAATACCTTGAGGTTGTCTCCAATGTTATCTCTTCTCTACTTCGTCTTTTGTATAGACTTTCAAATGGTCAACTTTTTTGGGTGATAAGAATAACAAAGGTTTATTTGTTTTAATTATTTTCCTAGGCTCATTATTATATTAACGTTTTTTACCTGTAATGATACGAAAAAACTTCAGAATACTAGATTCAGAATACAAGATTTACAAAGAGTCTATGTGAAATATTTGAGGTGATACTGAATTTTCGTAATTATTTGGGAAAATGAAAAAAAGGGTCAGTTTTTTCATTTCATGACTGTTTTTTTTATTTTTGTTCGGTAAGATGTTGTTTTATGTCATTTTATTATTGATAGTATCTATATAAAAGAAACATATTTTTCCCAACTAAGTTTATTATGGAATTCTTGAAGTATCCAGAGTCCACCTGAAAACTGTAAAAATAAGTTACGAATGAATCATTATTTTTTTCTAAACACGGGTGGATATTTTTTATATGACTTGGAAACGTTACTTTAATCAGATTTCATGCATTTGACAGTTGTATATAGCTTGCGCTTGCTTGATCCATTATTTTATTGAAAGTTATTTTCATTTCCGTAATATAAAGTACCGATTTTTGGAAATTTAGTGTTTATTTTTAGGGTAGGCATTTTTTAATTATTATTGGACTCACTCGAACATTGTTATTGGGATTTTCATTATCGTTCAATTTCAGATCTTTTCAGTGGTTTGAATGAAGTCAAAGAAGAACACAAAGAAATTGTTGGGTAACTAGATCTGTTACAGTTTCGTAACTGCTATTTATTATGAAATAAATTGTGTAGAATACTTGGCATGTTCATCTTTGTTTTATTTGTTGAAAAAAGTTGTGTATCGATGGTTCAAATATAAATAGTACATTGGTTCATAGAAAGTGGTGTAAAAATAGAATTAATCATGGTGATGATGCTCCAAATTTTATTGAAAAAAAAATATAGTGTTTCTTCCGATAATTTTTATTATATTATTGGTAGATAATTACTTTATCCAATTCACTTTATCATTTCTTCTGAAAAAACATCATTACACTCGAAAGCACTTTTGCCTCGTATTTTCTTATATTCTCAATCTGTTCATTGAAAACAGTCATATGAGGAAGGGAAAAAATCTGAGTTCGACTTGTTGGTTCGTTATATAATCAATACAATCATTATTTTTTTACCTGTTTTGAGGCATGCGTTAGGTCTGGGCCCTTCAATGAATTTTTCTGTATCACGTTATAATTATAATTGCATCGCAAGACGCACTTTAATTTGAATTTTAATGATATCCGCGTCAGACGGTTAGTCGGTTAGAGTTGAATCTAACGTCTTCTACCAGCTGATCGCAGGGGCTTTTCACCTTCACGTCGTTCTCTAATAGTGCATTGCCCGCCAAGAAACTACCCTTCCTTAGAAGCTAGCCATATGTTCTCATTAAGAAGCATTCGATACGAGAAGGTCGTTGGTAGTTCGTTTGTAGGGACGCGGACACCTATAATTTGGAATAGGAAATGTCATTTACAGATAAGTAACATATAGCTAACCGTCGGCAATATTTATGACTGTTACATGGTTTTTCTATTAGGATAATTAATACTGTTGGCATATTCATCTGGGCGTTCACTTGTAGATTCGTTATTTGTTTTGGGGTTTATTGTAGATCGCAAAACATATCTTGAAAAACCAGAACAGATCAACAATTTTTTTTTTCATATTTTACTCTCACATTGACTCTGAAAACATTAAATAACAATGGGATTATGTGCAAGTTGACCCATCGAAATAGCTTCTTTTTATGATATCCAATATTTATCTGCTTTCTACCGATAATTACTACGTGAAAGAGTAAACATCAAGCTATTTGGAATGGAACCTTTGTCGCTCTTCATAGACCCTAATTCCACATTTTTTTATTTCTGAACTTTCGAAGACATCTGTTGTTATTCACCGGACTCAATGATTTGAAGCATTCCATACGTTCTTATTCTGAGGCCGTTTTTCAGACTTCTTAGGTGTATGAAACTGATACTCTGAAATATCTTCCTTGTAGAGAGTAATAATAGTTTGCTCATTTTGACCAACATTCTTTTCATCGCAATCGTCACAGCTCATTACGTAAATCCCAGATTTTTTCTTTTTCGTTTTTTTGTCCTTTGATTCACCTGACACATGTTGTAGTGTACGAGCAGTTTTTAAAGCCACTTTTATGTTCAACTTTTCGAAAATTCGGATTATTAGTTTATATGGAATAACTATTTTCGTTTTATATTTAACTTATCCATTCGGTTTACCGGTGATGATATAGCCGGGTGCTGGTGATGTAGAAGAAAAAGTGGAAATTGTGTTTGTCTTTGGTGGTAATTACAAAACTTATCGTGATGCAGCTGAAATATTTAATAATAGGCATCCAGAAAAAAATATACAAAATACATCAGTAATGAGAATAATTGAAAAATTCAAGTGATGTGGTGACGTTAATGATAAATCGACAAACAAATGACGAAAACCTGTTGCAAATGAGAAAATGATATGGAATTCAATGTTATCTGCAGTGGATAAACATGAATTTTCAATGCGAAAAAGGGTATGTTCGCTTCCAGATAAAGTTTGTGAAGATACAATGTTGTCGATGTTGGACTGACTTCAATCCATACTCTACGATTACAACTGGCAATTGATATTATTTAAAAACAAATGTTTAGTGCACGATTCCCAAGGATAAAATATTTATTTATTTATTTTTTCGTTTGCGTCGAAAATCTATGACTTCCCAACGATATCTGCATCATTTACAAAATCAGTTATATGGTTTCCTTCGTGATCTTCCAAGACATGTACGACAATAGGTATGGTACTAGCAGGACGGCGCAATATATCATAGTACNCATATACACTGTGTCCAAGATAAGAATGAACAGCATGGGGATTTCGGAAACGGTAAGTAATACGGAGTCGATTGAATTAGAGAAAAGTAGCGCATTTATGTGCCTAATAATATGCCATTCAGAAAGTTTCAATATTACGAGTAGTTTCGGAGGTATCCGAGATAAACGAATTTGAGAATTTCGTTTAAATTTTCTCCAAGCTTTATTTTCAAAGGAAGTGTAAAACAAATAGCACTTTGTCACGGCCACTTTTTAAGAACTACACAACAACGTGAGCTGAATTTTTCTGCGACGTTTCGTCATTCATCATCAACTCTGTATTTTTATATGTGCTGAAACTAAAGTATACCCTGTATATGACTACATTTTTCATTGTAAATACATCAACGTATCACACAATATGATTTCATAACTATTTCTCGTTCAAAATGAAAAGTGATTACTTAACCTGCTTTTCTTCAATTTCAGATAGTACGTGCTGGAAAAAATGACACATAATGTTCTGTATACTGTTGTTTGGTAGAATTTTTGGCATATTACTGTTCCTACTTTTACATCTCGTTACCTACCTAATTTGTGTTAAAAATGGAAAACGGCAGCTTTTCGAATACTGGAAAATTTGATATGTTGTCATGTTACATTTTGTGCCAAAGAAATTGTGCTGATGCTGAACGTGCGTACTCTAGTAAGTATCCAGAGAGGCGACAACTGGGTAAATCGATATTTAGAAGTTTAGTTCTTGATTTAAAAGAATGCGGATCATTTAAAAAACATGTGGTTTCCCGACAGAAGCAATCTAATGAAAAAAGTCAGCGTGATGTGTTGCAGGCCGTTGTTGAAAATCCATAGAAACGTTTGAAAATTATGAAACAACCTAATATTTAGAGGTTGTGAAACGATTTTTGTCTATGTAAAGAATTAGCCAATACATAACGTTTAGTGGTAATGATGCTAACTAACCGGCTACCGTTCTTCCATCTAGGCCTATCATTCCGTTAATAATTTGGTTTTATCTGATTTCGTCACACATGCTATCGAGAAAATACCGGGAAGTATATATATTTTCAATATATTTTCAAATTCATTATATTCATGAAAATGTGTCAAGATTATTTGTATTATATACATATGCTACAAGACTGAAAATGAAAGCTATATGAGACAATGTCATCTGGACACTACTTTTGTTATGTTCAAAACAATGGATCAAAAACAATTTCGTTTTAATTTTACCGTTCAAGCGAAGCAACGACTCGAAAAGTGTTATAAGGACTCCGCTCCAAATGAGGTAGACAATATTAAAAAAATCACAAAATCGTTTTGAATAATCGAAAAGTGAAGTTTCTTGAGTTAGCTGACATTGTCTAGATATCAAAGGAACGTGTTGGCTTCATATTGCATAAACAATTGGCTATGAGAAAGCTCTGTTCAAAGAGGGTGCCGCGCGACTCTCTGTTGACCAAAAACAAGAACGTCTTGATGATTCTGAGCAGTGTTTGGCCATATTGGAACACGAAAAACCGGAATTTTTGCGTCGAAATGTCGAATGTAGATTGTAACAATGGAAATCTCGACCGCGAAAGCCTTAACCAATTCATCATTTTATGAAAGATATATGTTTTCAGCATATACACTCAGTTATAGAAAACTGAGGGTTTGATTAAAGAAATATGTCATTTTGAGATAGGTATGTTTTTGGATACTATTTGTATACAACTTTGGTAATCTTCCGAAAGAAAGCAACCACTCGAATTCAAAATAAACTCTTCACGGTGTATATATTATGCGTAGAAGTTACTTTATGATATATACAAACTGAAAGCTCACTCGAAACCATTACTTCCATATGAACATTGAATTATACAAAAACATTTTTTTGGGTACTCCAATCATTTGGTATGGATTCGAATGAAACATAATTGTTATAATCACTACACAGTATGATATATGAGAAAGTTACGATACAAAACTCCACTTACATCCACTATCGTCGATAATGGTGTACTTCGAAATACGTGTTCCATGTGAGTGAAATTGAATATTGTATCTTATTCATATATTTATTTCAAATCCATATCGAAGATTCGGAGTATAAACTGGATAGAAAAACGTGATTTTGTTATAACTCAATGTTCAAATCAAAGAAGTTGTTTCGAAAGTATCTTTTCTTTCCCATCATTTAATGTTCATGTTTCCAAAGTACTTTCTTTTCCAGTTTGTATTTGATAGTAACTTCTATGCACGATCAACACATCTTTCTGGAAAGTTTATTTTGAACTCAACTACTCTCTTCCTTCTTCCGTAATTTTCTCAATTTTTTTTTACAAAGATGGAGGAGTGAAAAGTCAAAAAAGTTTTTTTCCCAATAACTTATCTCTTCAAGAAATATAACTGTTTCAATTCAGATATAAATATACTTCGATCTCAAGAATGGCTCCATTGAATAACTATTATATGGATTATCACCATTAGGTTCAACGCATGTGTGACTATGAGCATATCAGCAAGGTCGCTTTATATTGAATCGCTTGTTTTGATGTATACATGTATGTTGAGTTGCTTGTATGCAGTTTATACAATAGTGTGGATTGTGTACATAAATGAATATTTGCGTGCATAAATGTATAATTGTGTGGTGCGAAATGTTTGTAAAAATTTACATTTTAACAACTTATTGATTATTCATCATCATACAACTGATTTTATATTTAATTCATTAGTTGTGATTCATTTATTGTATTGTGTATTACAATTCCATATGCCACACCGACATATGCATATGAAAATATGCATATACCTTGTGAACATTCTATATTCATTCAGAAACTCACAAACTTTGTATGCACATGTTAAATTTATATTTATCTGATATGGAATCATTGTCTACTACCCACTGATGATAATTTAATGATTCCGACATTGCTTCGGTGACACAAAAATGGTGACATAAAAATAAAGCAAGGAAAATTCCCAAGTATAAAAACAGGATTCTTTATCTTTGGAAATGTATTACAACAAACTTTCGTAAATAATATAGTTGAGAACGTATCAAGTTCAATGTCGTCGATTACTTTCTGACTCAAATCACTCTCTGTTCAATAAAGCTAATTATTCAGTGAACTAGTTTGGTGCTACAATAATTTTTCTGAAAAAAGCTTGGTTGGGTAACAAGATCAGTTTTTTTCTTAACAATACAATTGTTT